>JAHZNC010001694.1:0-16345 GCA_027744095.1 Zhuqinia jingwanae
ATTTCTTTCTGCTCAAATGGATTGCATATTATATATTGAACTCGCGTTTTCAGTCTACCAGAAATCCAACCATATCCATCTACCTACTTAACTCCACACATTCACGGCCTTCCACAAAACCATTTTTGTAGAAAAAAATATGATTTTGCTTCTGCGAAAGAATGATCAGAGAGAATTTTTGCGTATTTTAACAAAAAAAAACATCACCACTCACTCTACTACCACCATTACAAAAAGCTAACATTTTAGGTATTTTCGTATAAATAATACATACAAAAGCAGTGTATAAAGCGTAAAAAGTAGAGAGATGCATATAATTTTTGCATGTAACCTAATAAAACTTGGTGAACGTTCTTTTTTTTAAAAGTTAGCATCTTTTTCGGCAACCAGCAAAGTTTGTGAGTTTTGCTGTTTTTTTTCTGTACCAGTGTTAGGTATGCTCCCAGATGAATTAAAAACTTTCCGTTTGTTTTTGTATGAGACGGCAAAAAAACATTCAGAGAACACACACTATGTACATACATATATGTATACCACGCATCAAACAGTAAAAAAATGTTGATGATGAAAACCGTGTGTTTTCACTCATTCTATGATTTTTTTTACAAAATGCATTGAAGCATGCACTATGGTTATTTGAGCTGAATGCATTTATAATCCCGTGTGTTGTTGATGTAGGCGGGAGGGAATATTAATGACGGTAAACTATAAATTCCTATTATATCATATATTATTATAGAGTAATAATAATAAGCGCCGCCGGCAGTAAATGCAAAGCAAATTTTGAGTGATGCCTGATGAATTTATTGCGAATTGTTTCGCTAAACTAAACAATGGGCTTTCATTTTAGCCCACACACTCACTATCTCACTGCTAGCAACAAAACTCTAAACTTTCGTAAGAGAATCTCACACCAGACCTGTAATCACAAATGTCACTTGTCAATTAAGGCTCTAATTAGATTACAAAACAAGGATTTAAAGGAAAAGTTTTAAGCAAAAAGCTTGATATGTAACTTTATATTTATGATTCATGATTATTTCACTTGACATGTGTGGTCATTTTTTTGGACCGCAAATGGGGAGCTTATGCATACATGTGTAAAAGCTATATAAGCTTTTATTGAAATATTTTCAAACGAATAGAATCCTGATGCTGCTGCACACCATCACATCACGCCACCACACACACACACACACACACACAGCTTAGTTGTTATTTGATAGCAAACTTGTTCAATTATTTTTGTCACACGACAACTTAACTTGATACATTATTCTTGTCATATTGCATGAATCAGATATGACAACTTGGGGGTTTCTCGGTTTTCTTTACGGAAATCATTTGCAAAGCATATTTCATATTGCCTATTGAAATGTTTAGGAAGAAAAGTAGGTAACAAGACAACAATATATATAAGCCTTTCACATTGCAAATATGGTTGGTTTGTTGGTAGACGTCCCCAGCTCACATTAACAATGGCTGTCCACAAGAGAATCATACACTCATTTTTCTTTCATATCTTTTGAGAATGGAAGTGACATATCTTATCATGCGGTCATCATCAACATCCCTATCTTATGTTTTTGTGGTCACACCGTAAGACATCACCTTGCGATGGTGAGATAACAAATCTTTATTAGCTTATTTTTATCTAATGTAATATTTTTTTCATGAAACGAGAAGTTATTACTATGATGTAGTACGTTGATGGTCATATCCTTCATGTTGCTTACTAGTTCATACATATCATCATCAAAAAGTGATAATATTACAGCAGCAGCAGGAGCAGCAAAAGAATTAAGTTTAGTTGCAAAACTTAAAATGACAGTCAACACTTTAATTGGTGCCATGATAATAATTATGATTGGTCTTCTATTATTTGCTTTGGTTAACGCTCACCATCATCTTATCAGCATCATCCATTCGTTTTTTTATTGCATTTATATGCCATTATTTCATGTATTCCGCTCCAAGCATTTCAACATTCAAGGAACCTATTAACTATTTTAAATAAAAGTGTACAAGCATATAAATATATACAAATATTTATCTTTGCAGAAATCATCATTAAACAACAACATAAAAAATGGAACGCTATATATGCTACCACCATCATCATCGCATCAGATCAAAAGTATTTTGCATGAAAAGACGCATAAATCCATTGTAAAGAAAATTGAGGATAATGTGAGGTGAGTGATATGTCACCATTTCCATTCATTGTATTGACGTGCCCTAGTAGTAGCAGTAGTAGTAGTAGTGTTTGTAGTACTTGTACTAGAAGTGGTACTATTTGCATACATGAATATATTACTAAATAGTTAGTTTAGTGAGTGCAACAGCAGCAGTGCACTGAACTATATTTTCATTACTAACATGAAAATGGCATTTTGCCTTTGAATGGATGTGCGAGGTATAATTAATTTCCCCATTACAGGTGTAATTTGCAGTGTGTATATATTCTAGTAGTGTGTGTCGTTTTGAAATAAACTGCTTCAATTGTAGTTTCAAACAAACAACAACGCTTTATATATAGTCTGCATTCTGTTTAACAGTGTGTATATATTCTAGTAGTGTGTGTCGTTTTGAAATAAACTGCTTCAATTGTAGTTTCAAACAAACAACAACGCTTTATATGTATATAGTCTGCATTCTGTTTAGTGTTCCTTGAGAGGGTATTATTGACAGTTGAAAATGCAATGCACAAACATCATCACCATCATCATCATCAGCGTGTGCATATACAATAAAAACGATATAATTTTGGGCATCACTCACTCACATCACAGCGACCGTCTCATCATCATCAAGAGAATGATTCTCATTTAAAACCTCAAATTCAAATCACGTATTCATTTCATCGACGTCGACTACGACAGGAATGCTTTGATGATGGTGTGATTATATACAACTGCGACTACTACTACTACTACTGCATCGCATGTAGTAATGAATTTTGTGTAGCATTCAATAAAAACCTCCTTTCTTCATTGAGCTCAACAATCAACATCGTCAATACAATACAATACAACAATTTTTGCATATTATGTGCATGCATGTTAGAGAAACACACACACAGGTAAATATATACAATGGGATGATGAATCCCATTCAAATCAAGAAAAATGGTAACACCTTTTTTCATTGTCCACATTAGATGAACATATTAGCAAAGCGTCAATATAACAGCATACTACATATATTATACTTACCTATATGTAATCTCAAAAATGAAAATGATGGGTTAAATGAATGAATTTCTGCATCAGCACAGCAGCAGCATCCACTAAACTACTTTGGCATGATGGTGTAATAGCTAGCTCGCACAGACTACAAACAAACGCAAGAAATGAAGTAAATTCCATAAAAGTAATATACCTCTTACAAGGTCTGGCGCGTTTGGTGTATACAATATACCTACACGGCGTGGCAGATGACCATCATCATAATCGTCTTCTTTCATTCGGTTCGTCTGGGGCTAGTTGATTTCGAATGTGTGAACAATAAGCATACTACATATATTATACTTACCTATATGTAATCTCAAAAATGAAAATGATGGGTTAAATGAATGAATTTCTGCATCAGCACAGCAGCAGCAGCATCCACAAAACTACTTTGGCATGATGGTGTAATAGCTAGCTCGCACAGACTACAGACCAACGCAAGAAATGAAGTAAATTCCATAAACGTAGTATACCGCTTGTAAGGAATGGCGGGTTTGGTGCATACAATATACCTACACGGCGTGGCAGATGACCATCATCATAATCGTCTTCTTTCATTCGGTTCGTCTGGGGCTAGTTGATTTCGAATGTGTGAACAATATTACAACTGCAACTGACAGAGATCATGATTCCTCACGAATTAAAGGGATGTTGGTTGACTTCATGAAAAAAAAATCAGGCTGCTGCTATTACACATCATCATCATCCCCACCATCACAAATATATTTTACTATTGCAACACGTTCAGCTTCAAAAAAAAATTACTATGAAGAAGTATAAGTTCAAGAAGGCACACTGACAATAAAAAATAATCGAGAGACAAAACCACCCGCATTTATCACAAATAAAAGTAGACACGCTAAAAAATTTTCTGCTACTACTTACTCATCATCATCATCATCATCATCATCTTGGTTGCATTATCATCATGAACTTACATGTGTGGACTTTTGTGGACTCTCTCTCTGTCTTTGCGTGTAAATGTTTACTAGGTTCACACACAGACACACAATGCAATGTACATAACAAGACATGCGATAACGTTGTGTATGACGAGAGGAGGTTTGAATGTTATTGAATTCACAACAAGAACGTAAAAATGAAATCCACATAACATAACATACATGATGAGAAGTATATATACATACATACATATATAAGTAAGTGCATACATACCTGTTTTTTTTGTATTGACAAGCACATTGTAAAGTGCACAGAAGTTGTTATTGCTGTTACATGAGGACACGGTTTGTGGGAAACTCAACAGCAACAATGGGGGAAAAATCTGTCAGTCTTGTCTAGTAATCCCTAGAACCAAGACGATTGTTGAGTTAAACAGCAGCGCAGCAGTTAGCGTGAGTTTTTGTGTTCGTGTGTTGATAGCGGGTTTAAGCTACTACTTCTACTCCTACTCCTTGCATTACAATTACATTCAACAGTGCAGCAGTGGCAGTGTGCCTAATATGCAATAAATTTTACAGATAGATATATTCATCTTGCCTACGACGCGAGACTTTTAGTGAGAGTGTCTCTCTGTTGTAAAACTCAACTTGTTGTAACATTTGGGAAGACGAAACTAAAGCAGACGGCAGCATTCAGTCAGTCAGTGATTTCTGATGATTGCAGCAAAAGACGAGGACCACATGGCCCCCGTATAATTTTTTCCGTTTGTTGCTTTAGCTGTTCCTTTTCTATGGCTTATTGTTTGATTCCTGTTGTCGGCTTAATGAGATAAGGTGTAGGGCAAAAAAGAAGAGTATCGATGCATGCATAAAATGCACCTTGTATTTATGTACGCGCCGCAACGCTTCCCATATTATTGTACAACTGCAACACAAGTAGAGAAGAGCAGCTCAGTGCAAGGTGTAAGATTTCATATTGAATGAATAGTTATTATAATATTATTACCTACGAACAAACATTTAACAAGAAGCTGGTAACAAGAAAAAGAAAAAAATATTTGAAAAGCAGAGTCAGTTGTATTTTTTAGTGAGCGACACACAAGTTTTTTGTTTGCAAGAGCCAAGATACATAAAAAGAGGAGCCTCGTCAATAATCATCTTCGTCATATCACAAATTTTCAATACTCCCTGCACCAGCTTTCTTTTCACCCAACAGTGAGAGCCTCTTGTGAGTATACCTATGTATGGTTGATGGTTTGTGTGTTTTGTGTTGTAATATTTGACAAAAAATAAAAGAATCTCTGCAACAATCATTCTTTTTTATATATGCCACGTTCATCTCTATTGAAAAGCAGTGGCGCGTGTATAACGCACACAACATAATAAAAAATATATACATATTCGACGAGAGTGCTGTTTGGCTAGCTATACATGGCCTTGTGCAGATGTGTGGGGATTTAGTTTAGATTATCGTTGATATTTGCATATCAAGAGGACCCCATCATCCAAACTGTACAATAAATATTTTTTAATATATTTTTTTCTTCTTTTTCGATGTGTGTGTTTTTGTGTACATGATAATAACATGAATATTATTCTGTCAAAAAAATAAGTAATATATGAGGAAGGAAAAAAGAAGAGAGAGAGAATAAGCAACCATCATCGTCGACATCCTAATCAAGAAAGTGATGATATTGGAAAAGAGCAGAGAAAAGGGTAAGATGCACACTTATGTTTTCATCGGTTTTTATAAACTTGACCGAAATCCTTTCTTTATGATTGCTTATATAAATAATATGTGAGCACCTTGAGCAATGAAAAAAGAAGTAAATATTTTTTTATTATGATACATAATAATATGCTATGTATGTATGTTTTTTTGCTGCGTATTTTGTATATAAGCATCAATTTTTAATCGTCAAAATATGTGCATCGTAATCTACGCACTTTACTGTGCTTCGAGCTGTTTTATTACAAAAACGTCATATTACAAGGATGATGTATGCCTGTTTGAACTGGCAGGTCGAGTTCGGCCTTTTTGATTGCTGTCTAAAAAACTCTTTGAATTCTAAAATTATTATCAGAGTAATGTAAGCAGAGAGAGAGAGGGGGGAAATAAACCTCGCGTGCCTGGACACATTTTGTGTTGTTGTATTTATGTTTGTAGACGAGAGGCACTCGTGTCGGTCTCAAGATCAAATAGCAATATTTTGTATACATGCAGTTTTTGGTGTGTGCTTGCTACATGTGACGAGTGGGTATTAAAATATTATACAAAATAGCGTACATTACTTATATTGGCATTGGCAATGAATGAGAGTGAATCTTTTTTTTTTCCTTTTGAGTTTTTTGGTCCTCTCTTCTGCGTGGCCATGTGCATATAAATATGTGTTGAGTCCATGGCTAGAGAATAGAGTAGAGAGAGAGAGAGGAGAAGAAAGTGAAGTGTTTATGACACTGTGCATACTAATTTTACCACCAAAATAAGCATAAAATGCATAATTTTACACGGTCATACAACAGAGTATCTGTGTTCAAAAAAGTTACATGATTCAAGGTAAAAAATGTTGTTAAAAAATCTTACTACATTCAATAATAATATACATACAAAATATTATGGTTGTCTTTTTTCTGTGAGAAATTAATTTTGTTTGTGAGACAAGGGAATATGTAATGTATATGATGAGGGGATATCTAAAGTATCTAACATGGTTGTAGTAGTGATAAGGACAAGACAGACAACTGCGCCTTACTTGAAGGCCTCGTCAAACAACAGCTCTGCTCCAACAAAGTTCAAAACTAAAACATTGGAAATGGTTTGTCAAAGTAAACTTTGATTAAAATGGCAATGTTTGTGTCGAGAGATTAACAAAGTGGCTTGTTTTACATTTTACAACTCAAGTTTATTTTATTGAAGTCATGCTCGAAAATGTCGCAATATGTTTTTTTTGAAGAGCGTAATATTATGCAAAGTGTATTTGATGATGATGATGATATTGTTGATGTTTATTATGGTATGAGCTGATAATGTCGTAGACCTGTGATGAGGTTCAGACTGTGTGACGACGTCTATTTGTAATTTTCTTCTGTTGATATAATTCATGACGACGACGAAGAAGCGAAGGTTGGCTCAAACATCATATTTTTTATACATACAAAATATATCTAATACGCACATATATACCTACGTACGTGTAACAGTCCCATCGCATTTTAGTGCAACGAATAATAATGACGACGAGTTACGTAAAGAAAAGAAACATAAAATGGTTAAAAATTCATGAACATTTTGACGTACACTTTATTGCAATTTTAGATGACCTCTTGATCTCCCATTTCTTTAAAATCTTGCCGTTTTTTCATTGTCCGTATATTATAAAAGGGGAAATTATCATACGCCGTTTTTGACCTATACTGAGTAGCGTCAGTGAAAAATAGATTTTTAAATCTTTTGAAAGTATAATATAATGCATACATACCTACGTGCAATATGTTTCACATAATATGTTATGCAGGTATATATGTAGTGTGTGGAGTGCAATGTGTGGGATTCAAAATTCAAACATCCATAATAAACAGCAATATAACATTTTGATGATGTTGATGATCTGAAAAGGTTGGCAAGTGCTTGCTGACAATAACTTTTCATAAAGTCAGCTGGAGTAACAAATGTGGTGCTTGACGTTGGTCTGCATATTTGAAGCGGTTGAGTTGTTTGCCAGATAGAGAGAAAAAGAGGGGTGGTGTTGGTGTTATTGTTGATGATGGCGCACTTTAAAGCACACATTAGAAAACGTGGTGTGTTAGAAGAACGTAAGAAAAAAAAATAATATTAGTATTTTTTTTCTTCATTCATATAATAATAATAATATGAGCTCTCTGCGTTTTAAAAAGTACTCTTAACTGACAGCTGGATTTATGGGCAAATAAGTCGCTTTTTAAAAAACTGTTAAAAGGTAGGCGAGGCTCCATATAATATGCTTTCTTGAATTTGATCTAAAAAGCAATCGTGACATTTGAATGTAATATATTACAGGTGCTTGGCTATATTTACGTTTTTATGAATGGCGAGAACCATGAATACATGACAAAAAGGAGCGCTCCTTCCAATGAACTGTGTACAAAAAAAATGAGAAAAAAGGTACTTAAAGACCTTTACATAAACTGTGTACCTTTGCATTCACAATAAAAGTATTTTCTTTTCTTTTTAAACAAAATCGTGTCTCAAAACACACGAAATATGTAAGTTCTAAAAACACTCATGATCTGTTATGTTCGTTCGTATTAGTACATATTACTTTGTATATAATAGCGATAGGTATAAAGGTGTTTACTTTTTTTCTAGTCTGCTCATTTTTTGGGGTTAACACATGGATTTGTTTTGAAAATGAATATAATATTTCAACCCTAGATAAAAAAAAATAAGGTGGTATAATTTGTAATTCTTTAAAACTGATCAAATATAGGCGTTTTTGAGCATGATAAACGCCAAATAAATGTCTTAAAGTCTTATTAAATTGAGTAATACATTAGGTACAAATCGAGAAAAGTAAACCTTCTTTGCGCTCAAGCCGATTTCTGAGTATGCATATTTTTGGACATTATTCTTTGTTTTTTGTAGATGAATTCTAGTAAGTTGTAAGTAGTAAGAATCGTGGTTTCAATGAGATCATGGAATGGATGAAATAAAAATGTTATTTTAAACACGAAACATATTCATTTTCTCAAGCTATATATTACTAGGTACAAAGTATACAAACTTTTTAAATTTTTTTGTGACTAGTCAAACGATATAATATGATCTGTCCATTTTATACGATTTTATGACTAATACAACATTCTCCAATAATATATAAATCCTATTGTAATTAACTTCCGCTTTTAGTTTGAGTCATGCTGATCATGGCCACAACCACCAACACAAGTTTCAATAACAATGGATGTCAAAAATATTCTTTCCTATCATTTTTGCCATGCATTCTAAAACAAAATGTTTGTTTTTTGTGATTGTGGATATTATTAGGCCTATAATAACACATATATTATACAAAGTACATTTAGTAAAATATCTTATATACACACATATACCATAAAACGCAAAGAATACACGCTGCTGCTGTGTGCACTGCGTGAACTATTTTTTCAGTGGTAACATTAAGTGCATTATTGCCGAAATTTAATTTACTGTACTTCGGGCAAAGTTCCTTCCTCAACAAAGTGTACTTAGTGAGTACATACATATGATATAAATTTGTGAGAAATAGAGAAGGAAGAATACAACAATTCGTCAAAAAAATGAAACTAAACATACGAATATAACAATCGTGTCTTGTAACTTTATTTATTTTATCATACCAACAAACAGCTTTAGCTTCATTCTTTTTCTCTCTCTCTCTTTATTTTGAACTACCAAAAAAAATACTTTTCGTCTTCCCATGTTAAATTCCAAGATAATAGAGCCATTGCCTCTTGAACAGTTATGTTTACAACAACTCTTTTTTTTCTCTTACTTTTGAATGGTATTAAGTTTTTGTAGTTCCATTGAGAAGGAGCGATTGTGTACACTGCTATTGTGTACCATTATTTTCTTTGTATTTTTTTATTATTTGAAACGCCTTTCACATATGATCATGATGTTGATGGTAGTGAAGTGATGATAGTTTGTGATCTATGTCTTGTATTATATGCCTTGCTTATGCTTACTTACTTTTTAGCTTTTAACATTTTTTTTTCTTCTTCTTCAAGTTTGCATCAATTCCAGCTCATAATAGAACAAGCGAACAAGGAAAAAAGCCAAAGTAAAAAAGCTAGTAGCATCAAATTGTTTGATGTCTTGTGATCTTCTTAATGTTTTTTTACTTCATGAAAGTGAGTGCTTCTAGCACAATGCATTATGCCTATCAGCTTAAAAATTATGGTTGTTGACGGATCTTAGATATTTATTGCATATTATTGTCAAGATGATGATGACCGTTGTTGATCTATCTCTCTAAAAGTAAAACGATGGTTATAGACTGGTTGCTGTATTGCATGTATGTAGTATCGATATCGATTTATATCATTATAATGCCATTCAATTGCACGGCTTTGGTTTATAATCTCATCACATCATGCATGCCTGCATACTTTGATACACTTTCATGCTCACTAGACTTTTAATGCAAGATTATTCTCTAGCAGGTTTAGTGACTCCAAAATTGTAGCATCATTTGAGACAAATATCACTTTAAATATATTTATAAATCAGTATGGTATACAGTACAGTGTACAACATCAATACGCTCAAGTAGGTAAAATAATTTTATGTATATTCTGCAAGTTTTCAAATATTTGGCCGCTAAGTTTTCATACATACATAATGTAAATACTTGAATTTAATGACAGAATATGGAGATATACCATGAAATTGTGGTAAATTATGTTGCGCGTGTCATTTGTAAAATAAATACCTTTTCATTACTGAAAAAAATATACGGATTTTTTTTATCCCACCAACTTCACTCAAGGTTTTATTAATATTATTAAATTTTATGGTATATTTTATGTGGATCACCATCATGAAAGATTTGAAAATCCCAAGCGTAATGATTCTTTAATTAATCAAATTCCAAGAAAAGAAAAAGAAGAAAGCTGGCAGCGAGTTTAATTTGATCAAATTGCAAGCATTGTATAGAATGTAATATGTACATTCATAATTTATATTCATAAACATATTTAGGTACACACACACAGCTAAATTCAACAATGCACCTCGTACAAATTATATCTCTTGATCTTTCATACAATCTTAACAAATTATTATATTCCATTTCAAATGTGAAATGAAATCCTCTTGTCTCAGCATCCTCCTCATCACTCTCATATGATTATTAGCATCCACTGTTGTTTTTAAATGACAAATGTCGAAGATGTAAAATGAGGATTTATTGTTTTGCATTCAAGTTAAATAGTCATCATGCCGCTTTTTAATAAAAATGTTTATGTGCAAGGAAATGAGCAGTACTACATACAGCATGCATTCCTTCTTGTAAATGATTGTGATTCATGATGACCGTTTAAATTTATTTCCTTTTTCTTTCTGCGCATGCAAATTTATTTTTTCTTTGAAAAAAATATGATTCATTGAAATAAAATAAATGTCAAAGAATGCATGCAATTTCACAAAACAAAACAATAACAAAGGCATTATTTTTATCCACAAATAAGTACCCCAAGTATAATTGCTTGTTTGATTTTCACGTTTTCTCTCTCTGTGTGAGTGTCATGTATATGTACATTAAATCTTTCATTTTGTCATTTTTTTACAAGAATGCATACAGGTAAAATGGATAAGTGCGCTGCATAACGCAAAGTTCACTGTGAAAAAATGCACCTATGAAAGTTTTTACTCAATATAATAATATAAATATATATAATCATACATATAATTACAAACAATAAAAATCTCAATTCTACTACGCCACCACTACTACACTACTACATACACATATTATTATAACGAGTACTTCGTCATCTCTCCCCTTACATTTGTGAAGATGTAATTGTGATTAAAAGTGGTTGGGACAAGACTTTCGCTCCTGCCCCAGCACAACTTCACCTGTATCTCGCATCTCTCTCTTAACCTCGAAAAATGAAAAACGATCATAGATAGATAGCAAAAGAGTCAATTACAAGGATCAGTAGCAAACACAATGCCAATAAAACTCATAGATTCAAATTTCAAATTTGAGCTGCCGATCGTCTTTCTGCTCTAATCTTTTATACCTAGGTATCAAAAAACTAGCCGGATAATATATTGTGTGTGTGTTTGTGTGATGCGTTATAGATTGCTAATTGCATGTCTATCACAAGAGATTCTTTAGACCTCGTTGTTGTTGTTTTTTAAAAGAAAAGAGCCGGTTTTTTTTGCTTATTGTTAGTTTGTTTATTTTGATCTTTAACTAACCGTGTGTACACGATGATCTTTGTACAGATGTAGATGAGCATGATGATATGGCTGACGAAGCATATCGTCGTTTTGTGATATGTACATGCTTATTAGCGATAAATGTGCAAATACCATACACACAGCATGAATGTATTTCTTTGCTTACAATGCACGAATAATCTATTCACGATCTATATAATATAAACAATTATTTTGAAAAATTGGGCAAAAAGGTCATTTTTGTAAATTCCTTAAACAACCAAAAAAAAATGTTGTCATAATAATTTTCCTGCTACTGCCATTTTCCTTCTGTAAAATTTAGAGAAATTGAAGCTTACATACATTTAAATTTACATATTATTATGTTGTAGTAATATGTAGATAAAAACTAATATATGCACACGTGTTAATTTTTGTTTGAAAGTCATTTTTATGATTGTATACATCTTTATACCATTTGCAGCAGTGATAAAACTACTTCTATTCATGACAATACGAATGGATGCACATTAAAATCTACTGCCATGAGGCATTCTTTTTTTTACAGCCTGTATACTCTCTGAGTACACAATTGAGCCACTTATTCAAGTTACTTTATCTCTATCTATTATACACTATTAAATTAACCGGGTGCTCCCTTCAAACTCAAATATAATTTGTATATTAAGCACATAGTATAAAAAGTGCTAAAAAAATGTTATTAGCCTTCCTGGAGCATGTCTAAACTACATGCAAAAAAACATGTCATTACAATAGTAAGTGTTTAAAAAAATCTTATCGTTATTTTTTGCAAAGTGCTACAACAACATAGCATATTAATTTTTTATACACAATACAAAGAGCTCAAAAGAGTACATACAATTTATATTAGCCACTTAAAATGTGTAAAATTGTCAAGATGAATTAAATTAACAAATTTTTATGCATAGTAGATATTGTAATATATAAGTATAAGTATGCTAGTTACATGTAAATACTATTATAACAAACATTTGACAAGTTAAAAAAATCCTTTAAAAAAGTAAACATTATAATTCATTTTTTAACATTTTTTAACGTTTTTTTTTAATTCAGGCATTCAGCAGCAATGAGGACGAGCAAATGAAAAGAACACTAACCAGCCACGGAATACATTTTGGAGGAGTAATATACCTAAACTTCAACTTCAACAGCCTTTCAGAAAAAAAAAGATTCTTTTGAATATGATGATGGGATGATGCATCATGTGTTTAAAGGAACACTTTCCAAGTAGTCATAATGCTAATTGAATAAAAAAAAGGAAGTTGCTACCCCGTCCCATAAAGCAATTGTCATTTTAACATTTTTGTGTGCAATACTACTACTACTTCTTCTTCTTCTCTTCTTCTTTGTTGTTTATGTTGTTGAAAGGGTTTTGAAGTTTTTGAGGCACCATACTACTATAATGTACAGTTTTAAAATGTGTCGTCGTGTGAGACAGTAGCTCTTTTTTTTTCTTTGAAAACACTGACAGACTTGAGTCCAACAAACTTTCGTCACTGCCACCACCATATAACCACCATCATAACCAAACTAAAAGTTTCATGATGATGCCGGGAGCAAAATGACGTGCTTACAAACATTTGACGTCGTATACACTCGATGAATAACAAAAAAAAGTATATGCTGGTACGCACATTGCAATCAAAGTGGTGGTGCTGATATTATATATATTATTATTATGATGATGTCTCTTACTATTATGATGACTGTTATGCACAATCACCGTCATGTCTGAAGGCTGGGAAAACAACAAAGGTTTTTATTGTCATTCGTTTAGTAGTCGTAAGAAGTGTCACCAAAATGTGTACCAGTTGAGCAATAATAACAAATAATAATAATAATATGTGGAAAAAAGAGACTGAAAAAAGAGAGTAAGGACCAAGTAAACAAAAAAAAGGAGAAGCGAACAGAGAAAACCCAGTGATACGGAAAATACGTCTAGATACAATATATGGTACAGAGGAAATATACAAGAAAGGAAATAAGGTATACATATATATCTATAGGGTAAATAGTGCGAAAGCGAAAGAATAAGGCAAAGGGCAATATTATCAAAGGGACTATAAACCTGTCATGGGTGAAATGCCCTCGTTTTCTGCCTGTTTATATGGACATAAGTTACGCCATTTTCAGAAGAACGACGACAGCAAGAGAAGTGCACTGGCGGGCTAGCACCATAACACCACCACCACCACTAAGAAAAGTGCTTTGTTAGCACGCAACAAAAAGGAAGAAGAACAAACAAAACAACAGCGCGGTGGTGACAATTAGTACTGCCATTATTAAAATTACTGGTGCACAAAATCGTCGGCGACAAAAAGAAAGAAAAGAAATTGTGCATGTTGAAGCAAGTTACAAGTAGTTGCATTCACATTGGATAAAATACTTTGTATTTGTAATGCTGTTGGAGTAGCAGTCATAATAGAGCGATAATTATCATCACATAGTAATACCGGTACTTGTGAGATAGGGATAGCGCCAGCAGAGTTTCTATATGAGAAAGAGTGAAAATGAGGATTGAACAAAATCTGTTGCGTCGGAACCTGCACCACACAAATGGACATGATCATCATAATGGTAATGGATTGTATAACAACAACAACAATAATAATAACGGCAGCAGCATCATCAACGCCAGCAACACTACAGCCAACAACAAGAGGAATCAAGCAAAGGAAGTTGGGCAGGATATTCCTATGAGGAAATCTGCTCTACAGGAAACAGGTGGGCACCATATCATCTTATCTTTCTCAATATATTTAAAACCAGATACATACTATTATCATCTATATGAATACTCCGTAGACATAAAGTACACATAGGTATGTATATGACAAAAACAGCATGTTCATTCATTTATTTACTAAAAACTTTTTTTACTAAAAAAAATACACTCCCCTTGTGCCTTTGATACATCCATCTTGTGTCTTGTGTTCTGTCTTGTTTTCTAAAATAAAATGAAAAGTCAGAGAAGCAAAAGGAAATGATTTGATCGTTTCATTCAATTTCTTGTAGATAGAGAGTAGAGAAGAGAGCGAGAAAAGACACGATGAATGATGAGCAGTAGAGATTGTTCATTCATGTTTAAAAAGTTGGTACACAAAAGGCACAAAAAAGGTACAAAAGGAACGACATCACATGTACATGTCTCATGTACTACCTACTTAAGATTTTTTTTCTACGTCCTTCCTTTTTCTGAGTGAGTCCAGGAACAGGGAGCACAGATCCTTTTTAAATACAAATCAGAGAAAGATGCAAGGTTCACACGATTTTTCAAAAGAAAAGATAGAAGGCCAAGTGGCACCCTGTGCTCGCTTCTTCTATATTCTGGAGGAATGAATGTTGTCAGCTCTCCTTCCTACGCTCTCAGCTCTTTCGTGTAGATTATTTGTTTCGAGTGAGCACGGCACGAAGGACTTGAAAACTTCACAAAGTACACACGTGCATGTGCATTTATGTATGTACTTCAAAAAGGGAAATGCTCTCCCCCACACACATGCATATATGTATATAAGTACACACAAGATAAGATTGATGTGAAGGTTTACCTCACTCGCTCAACTCTCAATGTAGGCTAGAAACATACATAAAATGCAAACGGGATATTGCGTTCATATAATGCTTACATGTTTGCACATTATATAAAAATGTTTTCCATATTACAACTTTTTTTGTATATAACGACAGGTCCGTCAGGTGCGCTAGTATAGCGATATGCATATGTACTTGGAGTACACATATGTATATATATGGCAATATGTTTGCATGGCTTTTTGAGATGAGTTTGTAATGGGAAAAAGAAGGCATATATATATTTATGTTTGTGTGGGTGTGTATATATGCAATGGTTACTACAACCTGCTGTTGTTGTTGCAATACAAATAGAAACTGATGTCAGCAAGCTTCCCTCTGAAAACTATAAAAATCTCTCTCCTGTTGCCAAACATTTGTGTCATGGACATTGTAGAAACAGAAAGGGAAATGAGTAGTAGCAGCATAGTCATTTCCCACAGCATGCTTTCATGCTATGCTATTACCGTATCATGTTTTCAAAGTAGGAACAACTGAACAAAAAAAGAGTTGAGTCCTTGGATTGGGACATGTGAATATGTGCTCCATAATAGCAGTGCACACATACAACAAGTAGCGGGGATACCATCATGCTGTAGAATTCATAAAATTGCCAACGGCAAGGCAAAAACAGAGGGGGAGAGAGAAAGAGTTTTATTAGAGGCAAGCAGCTTTTCCATTCTCGCTGGAAACAC
>JAHZNC010001695.1:0-18511 GCA_027744095.1 Zhuqinia jingwanae
CGTCACCTGCGTCAGGTTATGCAGCTCCAAACAATAGTTACCAGAGTTCTTCAGGGAACTACAACAGCTCTAATCAACAAAAACCTGGTGTCTATCCATCCCCCGTGCGATACTCTGGATCTCCTTATTTTATGATGTTGAGAAAGAAACGAGACGCTGATTACAGCCAGAACTATCCGTCACCTGCGCCAGGTTATGCGGCTCCAAACAATAATAATTACCCACCAGCTGCACCGGCTTATAATTACCCAGCAACTGCTCCGGCTTATAATTATCCGCCACCTGCTCCTTCTTATAGCTATCCACCACCGCCTGCAGTCTACAATTATCCTCCTCCTCCTTATACTTATAGCTATTCGCCACCTCCACCACCCTACAGTTATCCCCAACAACCATATTACAATTATCTCCCTAACAATTACCCTGTACCACCTTCGGAATCAGGGAACTACATTGGAAGTGGAAACTATAACAATAACAGCGGCTGTAATTGTAGCAGTCACGAGCAACCTAAAGATTGTACCGCCACATCTAAACCACACTCCGACAACTCTGATTGCAGTTGCACCCCAGAAAATCATCCTGAAGGATGTACGCTAAAGCCATGTACTTCGCAGGATCAGGGGAGTAGTGGTGTCAATTCTTACAGGTGCATATGCAATGGTATTAATAGAAATGGTGGCAAGTGCTTTAGTAAGGCAAGCACAAAGAGTGTGGGAACAACGAATGTTGCTGATGTGGCTACCCCAACCGGCATAGACTCAGAAGAACCCAACCCCCTCGATGTAAATGAAGTCGGACATCAAACACTGTCGCAGTCGCAGCCAGAACAGTCTCAGCTGGGTGCGAACTTACTCGAAAATGAGAAGAATAGTAGTCCCTTGAGTGATCCCTTGAGTAGTATTCCCCTTAGCAGCCCCTTGAGTAGTATTCCCCTTAGCAGCTCCTTGCCCTTGAGTAGCAGTCCCTTGAGTAGTAGTCCCTTGAGTAGTCTTCCACTTAGCAGTTCCTCGGGTAGTCTTCCCCTTAGCAGTCCCTTGAGTAGTCTTCCCCTTAGCAGTCCCTTGAGTAGTCTTCCCTTGAGTAGCCTTCCACTTAGCAGTTCCTCGGGTAGTCTTCCCCTTAGCAGTCCCTTGAGTAGTCTTCCCTTGAGTAGCCTTCCCCTTAGCAGTCCCTTGAGTAGTCTTCCCTTGAGTAGTCTTCCCTTGAGTAGTCTTCCCCTTAGCAGTTCCTCGGGTAGTCTTCCCCTTAGCAGTCCCTTGAGTAGTCTTCCCTTGAGTAGTCTTCCCCTTAGCAGTCCCTTGAGTAGTCTTCCCTTGAGCAGTCTTCCCTTGAGTAGTACTCCCTTGAGTGGTCGTCTGAGTAGTCCCTTGAGTAGTATACCTCTGGGTACCCTTGGGTCACCACCAGGACTTGCAAGTGCTATGGTCGGCCAGTCCACTGGGCTTCTCAGTAGTGGCCTAAGGTCCGGCTCCAGTTCAAAAAGTACTGGTTCGTTGGTAGGTACGGAATCATTAGGAGCTGGCTCCTTGAGTAAAGGTTCCTTATTGGATTCTAAACCCCTTGCTACTACCAAGTCTCTGGGTTCTAGTTCCCAGAGTAGTGGTGGATTGCTAGATTCTGTGGATGTAAACTCTCTGGGTGGATCCTCCGTTATGGGCTCACCTTCAAACCTTGTTGAGGTTGGTTTAATAAATCATGAATCATCCGACCAAATAATTGCGCCACCTACAAATGCGCAAGAACATGATCAACAAGAGAATCAACAACAGACAGAGTCTTCTGGATTGACTGACGACCAAAATAAAGCCATGCAAGTGATGAAGGCCATCCAATTAATTAAGACTGCGCAAGCTCTAAAGGAACAACAACATGCAGAAGAAACGCAGCATTCACAGCATTCCGAAACAACACAACAATCTGAAAAAACACAGAATTTGGAAAACCCACATTCGAAAAAAACACAGAATTCGAAAAAATCACAACATTCTGAAAAAACGCAGAATTCTGAAAAAGCCGATGATTCTGAAAATTCAGAGAAAACACAACAATCGGAAACATATGAGGAGTCAGAACAGACGTATCAGCCTTATGAGCTAAATGCAGGGTCGTATTCAGCAGGGCATGCTTCCGAATATTATTGAATTTAATGACTGGTAAACATCATTTAAAAATTAAGGGCCAAAATCTTTTTTCTTGACATTTCTCTCGCTCTCTACACGTTACACCGTTCTCTTTTTCTCTTGTAACATACCATCTATTCGCTGTCTTTATCTCTTTACGTATTTTCACTTTTATTTTCTACCTCCAAATTCATGTATCGTAATTGTAAATACTTTTAACTGTTCTTTTGTCGGGTATTCCTTGTCTGTCAGCTACTCTCACACTTTCTTAGTCTGGCAATTGGCAGCTACTATGCCACTTTCCTTGTCTGTCGCATATTCTCACTTCCTTTGTCTATCAGCTATTCCACATTATCTTTGTCATTTTCTCTCACACTTTCTTTGTCTGTCACCTATTCTTCTTTTCTTTGTCTGTCACCTACTCTCACTTTCTTAGTCTGTCAACTACTTTCACACTTTCTTTGTCTGTCACCTATTCTCATTTTCTTTGTCTGTCACCTACTCTCACTTTCTTAGTCTGTCAACTACTTTCACACTTTCTTTGTCTGTCACTTATTCTCATTTTCTTTGTCTGTCACCTACTCTCACTTTCTTAGTCTGTCAACTACTTTCACACTTTCGTTGTCTGTCACCTATTCTCTCTTTCTTTGTTTGTCAACTACTGTCACAATTTCTTTGTCTGTCACCTATTCTCATTTTCTTTGTCTGTCACCTGTTCTCATTTTCTTTGTCTGTCACCTATTCTCATTTTTTTTGTCTGTCACCTATTCTCCCTTTCCTTTTCTGTCACCTGTTCTCCCTTTCCTTTTCTGTCACCTATTCTCACTTTCTTTGTCTGTCACCCACTCTCACAATTTCTTTGTCTGTCACCCACTCTCACAATTTCTTTGTCTGCCTCTGTCTATTCTTACCTGTTTTCATTTTTATATTCGTCTTATCAATCACTTTTGTTATATTTTGTCTTAAAATCAATTCGAAAAATCTGTCACCTTTTCTGTCAATAAATCAATCAGGTACATACCTTCAAGTTTATGCATTTTACCTTATTAAATTTTCATGCAACCATGATAAAATATTATCTTGACAATATCTATTCTTATACATGTTTAACAAGCTTGAGAATGCCATAATATTTTTCGTTAACATTTTCAGCCATACATGGTGATGTGGCGTTTATGATTTATATGTACAGTGCTGCCCAAATTTAATAGAATATGCAATTCAATGCATCTCATTTAAGGTATATTATGGTACCCATTTTGTGAAGAATCTTTACAAGTTTGTGTTCAGGGGGTTGTACGGTCGCCTGTTTCTTTCGGAAATCTGAAGCTAAAGTACCTGGCCAACGAACACGACCGAGAACTTTGCCTTGTATATCGCTGACCGAAAAACATTCAAGCATTCACAACTGCCCTAAACTTATCTTCTATGCGACTGGGCGGAATAGCACATGATGTACGTCGCGCCGCACAGTTTCCAACTAAGAAATCAAAGGTGTAGTGGACTTCAAAAAGTACAAGCATTTAATTAAATTACAGCTTATGGAGCGTCAAATATGCATTTTTAGGCTAAGCACACATGCATCAATTTTAGGGGAGTATGCGAGTTTGACTACTTCTTGAAACTCCTCACATCTTTGTTATTTATAAACTAGTCTTCTGACTAAGCAACCGGAAACGTCGTCCATAACAGCTTTGCATACTAAGCAGGGACGGAATTTTTGAAATAATTAGTTAGTTAGGGCAATGTGGACAAATGACAGTTACTACCAGATCTCTCTGGCTTTCTAGCTCTCGAAACTGGATACGTTTTTAGGATAACGTGCATTGAAGGCATTATAAAAACTTGATTTAAAGCTAACTTTATTTGAACCTCCCAGAAATATTTTATAAAATGAGGTGACGAAACAGCAGATGAAAAAGGCCATCTCCATCATAAACTGTCCTTACTAATCTGAATATCACTGGCAAGCTATTTAATACAAAGTTAAGGTTTAATATATAATTCAATATAAATGGTTTGGCAAATAGCATAAATGGTACTTTCATTTTCCAAGGGTGCATGTGATTTTGATCTTGTTATTTCAGGAGGGGTCAACCCCTCCTGCTAATTTTTTTCAGGGGGGCGGGGGACAATATCCCCCCGTCCCCCATATATGCGGCGTCTGATTATCCTTAATTTTGGGTCGTATTTTCTTACGTTTAAATACAGGTTCTTGGTTCAAATTTTGCATTTGAAAAAGTAAGGAATTTTAATATTTTACCAATGTATTTTAAGAGACAAACTGCATACCAAGTCTTGCAAGCATAGCATGACGCTAATGCATGCAACAAAGGAAAAATAAAATGGAAGGTTATGCGGGAGCTAAACAAGACAACATAGAGACACAACAACATATATACTTGTCAGCTGGCTTTGGCTGTTTCTAAGAGAAACACGTCAACAAATGCGCACGATTTTGACTAAACAATTTGTCTCTCCTGTTGTAACATTTAAGTTTACATTTAATTTATACATTTATAATTACATATTTCACATATTATTCTACTCCAAGTGGTATGTGTAGTGTAAAAGATTCAAAATATTTGTAATTTAAGTTTACATTTAATTTATACATTTATAATTACATATTTCACATATTATTCTACTCCAAGTGGTATGTGTAGTGTAAAAGATTAAAAATATTTGTTGAGTCAAAGTTGAGCTGAAGCTACTTTGAAACTTTATATAAAAAAACCGGTATAGACCAATTGCGAAAAACTCAAAGTTAATACCCATCAACCGGGTATGAAACCGATTGTAAATATTTGTATTTATATTTTTTAATGAAACATTTTTGAAATCGTGTAAAAATGGAACGTCCATTTAAATGTAAAACATGTAAGAAGGGATTTATCCGCAAACAAAATCTGAAAACGCACATGTTATCCCATACGGGTTATCAGCGCTACAAGTGCAAAATTTGCGAAAGGAAATTTGTATACCGCCAAGAATTTAAAGATCATATGAACATTCATAATGGGATTAGACCATATAAATGCGCCGAGTGTAGTAAATCATTTTTACGGGCGAGTGAATTGAAAACTCACAAAAATTCAGGACTCCATGCAGGGATTCGACCTTGGAAATGTACCAAGTGTAAAAAGAAATTTTCTCAGCAGGCCCACCTCAAAGCCCATCTTCGGAATCTGCAAACTGAGTTACAGACTGAAGACAACACTCAACAGTCATATGAGAACGCATACGGGGGAGAGACCTTACAAGTGTCCACATTGCCCTAAAGCCTTTACACAACATACGCCACTAACAGAGCACATCCAAAAATTTCATGGTGACGGTGACCAAAAGTTTCCTTGTAGGAGTTGTGACAAAATATTTTTAACAAAGAATCAGCTTCAAAGGCACGAAAAAGGAAGCCACCCAGAAGGAAAATTTGCGCATATTTGTGTATTTTGTGGGAAAGGTAGTCACATTCGAGCAATTATTTGGGACCACATAAGGCAGCATATTGAGGAGAAGCCTTATTTTTGTGGGTACTGTGATAAGTCATTCTTGCATGGAAGTTGCAAAAAACGATGTGAAAGAAGACACAAAAATAAAAAACAGAAGCGAAACAAAAAACAAGATCATATTTCAAAATCATCCACAAAAGTAGAAAAACAGGCGGCTAAAAAATTAGTGGCCGAAGAAGAGGTTATGGATAAATCTCCCTTTTCCCCACCTCCACCTGTGCTTCTCAAAGAGCCAGAATCTAAGTGCCCCAAAAGTAATATCAATAAAAGTCGTGAGGAATTAAATGGTAATATTGACAGCGAAAGCAACAGTATTGATAACACCAGCAGAGATGCTAATAATAGCGAGCAGGAGGATCACAGTGACAGTAGCACGACAAGTCCCCCATCATCACTTTCTCACGGCGAAAATGAACTTCCAGATTTCATAGCAGATAGTCCTCCTTCCCTTGACCTGGAAGTGAACCCGGAGGGCGAACAAGTGGTGGTGGAGCCAGAGACGCCCAAAGCAGAGATACTACTGGTCGAAGTAGAGAATGGTGTTCATAATTCAGGCCCCTTTTCATGTAATATTTGCATGAAAACTTTCCCAGTTAAAGCACAATTAAATGGCCATATTGGTGCACATCGAAAATACCAAAAGGGAAAATCAGGAAAACGGATTAACCTGCCTGCAAAAAAGTCAAAAAATCCAGCCAGACGATGCAATCTGGTCAAAATCAAAAGCGAACCAATTTCATCCGATGAAACCAGCAGCCCATCACTGAACCCGTCCAGCTCGCCTACTACTGAGGAAAGGGAATGCACAGACATTACAGTTGATCTCAAGCCAAATTTGCCCATGATTAAGACCGAAACATCTAACTCGGGCTGCAAGACAGCAAGAACTTCACCTGAGGCACCCCTGAAGAGAAAACTGAGTAAAGTACAAACACTCATGAATGTTGAGAAATTGAAGGCAATGAGAAATCCATTCAAGTGTTCCAAGTGCAAGTATTCCGCGGCTTGCAGCATTTCATTGCAGTTGCACGTGAGACTGGCGCATGAAGGTGTACAATGTCATCAGTGTAATTTTTGCTGGAAACGGTTTCCAACAGAAATCAAACGGATTGCTCATCATTCAAGGGAACATGGGGACGTTCACAACAAGCATTGACGAGGATGGCGAAGATTTAAACAAACAAAGTGGCATTGAAGGCGACTAGTATAGTGGCTTACATGGGTAGTGGTTGTGTCTCTTATCATGCCCTCTGTGATGATAATATTTAAAAAAAAAAATTAAATGTGTTTAGTAAAATGTTAAGCTGATGGAATTCAAATACACAAAAATAGCTGTCAACTGTGGTTTTAGGTGATTAAAATGGAGTTTGTCGCTTGTTTTATCAAATAAAAAAATGTTTTAATCAAGCAAAAACTCGTATTTTGTGTATTACGTTTGCTTTAAAAAGAACACTTATTTTCATATATAGTAAATGGATGCCATAAATGTCTGCGTACAAACATTTTAAGACACAAAAGTTTATTTGTTCTTGTCGTTGCCGAAAAATTGCAATTAATAAACCACCCTGACATGTGATAAATATTAGGTCGTCAGCGTGTATATAAATATAAATACATAGTACACAGTACAAAATGTAGCTCATCATAAATGGAAAAAGCACGTGTATGTCATATAAAAATATTTATGGAAAGTGGGTTATTTGAATGGCTCACGATCCTATTGGATTTATTTTAATCGGCGAATAATGAGTAATGAAACTAAAAGTCGACTACACTTATAACGTTGATATATGCACAGACAGGATATTGCCCAGTATAAAAATTAATCATCAAGCTTCCTGAACAGTGTAATCATCAGTGTAAACTGTAATAATAATAAATGTTCACTACAGTTGTATAATTTTCAGTTTTCTTTTAAAAATTGTTTCTCATTCAAATTCTGATCAACATGTTCACGTAGATAAAAACATTCACAAAAAAATAGCCATTTCAAAACGACAATGAATCCCCCATTGGCAGACCCTCTTGGCATTCCTATTCCATAAGCTGGAAATTCTTACAGATATTTCTACATATACCAATCTGCAATTAGCGAATTTCATTTCTACAAATATTTTATCCAATGGCCCTACATGGTACATGGGTACAAGAGTAATCATCAGTGTAAACTGTAATAATAATAAATGTTCACTACAGTTGTATAATTTTCAGTTTTCTTTTAAAAATTGTTTCTCATTCAAATTCTGATCAATATGTTCACGTAAATAAAAACACTCACAAAAAAATAGCCATTTCAAAACGACAATGAATCCATTGGCAGACCCTCTTGGCATTCCTATTCCATAAGCTGGAAATTCTACAGATATTTCCTTTTACTACATATACCAATCTGCAATTAGCGAATTTCATTTCTACAAATATTTTATCCAATGGCCCTACATGGTACATGGGTACAAGTTCGTAGAGTCGTCGTAAACAAAACAGGACAAAGAGATTTTGAGAATTAGTTCATTCTTCCATCCCGTAATAGTGAATATATATTATTAGGTATGTCTTAATATCTAAAAAGAAAGTGAAAGTATATGCAAACATCCAGAGATAGGATAGGGCATTATATTGGTAAGATGAAGATCAACATGTACTTTGTAGGTATGCATTTAGTTATTATGTACATTCAGGATGAAAATCAGCTGCCACCACCAGGACAGAATTGAGTATATACTCCACAATAATATTATAGAGTAGACTTGTATTTGTGTCGTGTATTTGTACTTCAAATATAAGTTGCCCATGAAAAAATATCTAATTTTAAAAACAATTTTATTTATGGTATGTAGTTTGAAATTAGCTACATACCTAAGTACACTGTTGGCATGATTATCAAATCAGTATCAAAGTAAAAAAGGACACGACAAAAAAGCCTTCTGTGAACGCCAAGTAATATCTTGCACAAACAAAAAACAAAAAACAAAATACCATACAAAGAAATTACACTGACAACTGAATTCTTTTACCTGCAAAAATACTTATTACGCACAAACTAATTTGCTAGAATAATTGATTGGGCATTACACTTATTGAGAGATCCAGTTCATATTTTTGAGAACAGCCAAATTATTGTTTAATGGCCAGGTTGTAAGTCTGAAATGAAGCAACTATATACCTTTCAGATTGGGAATTTAAAAAAAACTGTGTAAACACCTCAAAAGTGATTGAATAAAAAGTTGATCAAGAGAAAGAAAAAACCATGGAGGTTGCTCCAGAGACTGACGTGGTGGGGGACATCCAGCAGAAAAAGTTGACGGAGGATCAAGAGGAGGATGAAGAAGTTAACTCAGATGACACTGAGATAATACGCGATGAAGAGGAGGCGAATTCTGAAGTAACGGAGGTACTGAATGATGATGACATAGATGCTATGACGCCAAACGAGAATGACGCGATAAGCTCCGGCCATATCGAGGTGCCAACGAACCAACGGGAGGTGGACTTTGGGGATGTCGACATGTCACGCAACGAGATAGCCCCACAACAAATTTCAGTGAATATTTCACCGGAATCTCCACAAGAGGACGATGAGACTTCCAACGTTGTGAATAACAAGATCCGATGTAAAATTTGTAATATGGAAATGAAAAGCAAGTACCATTTGAATGGTCACATGCGGACTCACAAAAGAAAAAAGTTCATGTTGGATAAACCCGTACGCTGCAAAATATGTAATCAGCTATTTCGTCACCAGTTCCATTTAAATGGGCACATGAACGGGCATAAAGTGAAAAATAATTCAAGTGCACCTCCTCCAGCGGAACCTTCAACAGGTTCTCCTTTAACAGTGTCACCGGCTCGTAAAATTTCTAAAACTAATTATCGGGATCTGGCCAATGGCCCACTGTACAGGATTTTCACTGGGAAAAGTGTTAGCAGCAAAGTCAAAAGGAAACCAGTAAAAAAATTGGATTTCCAGTTACAGCCATTTCAGTGTAGAATTTGCAAAAAGATTTGTAAGCATCGCTTTCATTTGAATGGTCATATGAGATCACATAAAGAAATCCTGGATAAGCAGAAGATTGCTGAAAGTTTATCCCAATCCCAAGCGTCATCTTCATCCCCACCACAACCAAGAGTTGGGGAGTCTACCAACAACAACAGCACAATTTTGGCAACTAACACAACCAATAATACAGTCAAGAAACGAAAAAGTCCCAGAAAGTTATATCAGAAGCAGTATCCATACAAGTGCAGTACGTGTCCATATAAAACAACGGCCAGCTTATCCCTGACATTACATGTTCGACTAGTTCATGAAGGTGTTGTGCCACATAAATGTGAACACTGTTGGAAGAGCTTTCACCACACAAATGCGCCTTCAAGTACATTGCAAGGAAGTGCACGTAGCCAGGAAAAGTCAACAAAGTTATTTAAACAACGTCACTTTGTAATCTGGAATCCAACTGTTTACGGGTCAATAACTATCAAATCTGGATATAAATAATATGTGAATCAAGCATTTTATAAGTAGCCAACCCTCAAGTTACTTATCTTTTCTGTTAAATCATAGTTGATTGTGTTAAATACATTTTCTAACACGTTTCCAAAATGTAAGATGACTATGCTATAGCCTCGTGCATTCATGCTTTTGAATGATTGGTTGTTGAACGTTATATTTTATTTTATTTTACAAACACATATGTCATATGTCAGTCATGTATATTTGTCAATCGTAAATTAATTTGGCATAGACATAACTAAAGTACAAGTTAATATTAAGTAAGGAAATATATATATATATATTACACGCAATTTTGTGTGCAGCTTTTTGTATTTGAAAACTATGAAACATATTTATACTTTTTGTGAATACCTACATCTTTACAAAACCTTTATTTTTATTGTAAGTCTAAAGCAAATAAAAAATGAATAAATAAAATTGAAAAGCATATTTATGAACTTATGGTTTACCTATAAATTGAAAGTCATTTGTAATCTTTGTGATTGTATTGCATGGAATGAGCTGAGTGAGTAATGTTTATTGTTTGGAATCCAAAAACATCCACATATACTTTCACATACCAAAGCAACAAAGGAAATGATACATGAATTTTTTGTGCTGGTAGTAATTTACAACTTGTAATCGGTCATTCACCAGTCCGTTAACAATAAAGGGCATCTGAGTGATTTCCATAATCAAAAATGTATTTATTATGCCAATGTAACATAAATGTTATTTGTTTTACATCTTTCCTTAAGCGTAACATTGATAGAATCGTATGGCTCTTTTCTCAAACTCCACCAGGTGGCTCAATAATAGTATCTCCATAGCATTATTAAAATGTAACATTTTATTTAATTCTCATCAGCTTCATTGTTTTAAATCTAATCTTCCGTCAAGCTCTTAAGTACATGATTTACCAGCTTCATGATTGTGTGGTCTAAATTATATCATATTATCGCATCATGCATATCACTCTGTAGACTATGGTCAATGAAAAATGGAAGGCTCAACTCGTTTTTGTTTATGCATTAAATTAAGTAGCTGCTGCACTCCATACCTGGAAATTTAAATGAGTCACTCATCTGTCATGGCATGGCATAAATTGTATATTTTAGTTTTAGTAATTATTATTTAACTTACTGTGATCGCTTTAGTGATCTATTATTAATATTATTATACATCCACATTCATGCTTAAAAATGTTGCTTGCATTCATTAAATTATTTAAATTGCCTTTAAATTGATTTTTTTAAACGAACCATATAAATGTATGTTTATCAAATTGGTTTTTTTCGTGAATACCGCAAACAAATTAAAAGGGAATTTTCAAATACATTTAAATTTGTTTGACATTTTGACGTAAAACACGATGCAGAATTTTAAATAGTTGTTCCTGCCTAATATATAATTTTCTGGTCGCACATTTTCATTACAATTTGTATTCATGAAGTTAAAATACTTTTAAAGGAATCACTGATACTGTCCCGTTGCTTACAATTACTAGCTTATTAGTGTCTTAGTTATCAGTAATAATTGTGACTCATTGGCAGTTGGAACAAATACGGTTTTTATCATACTTGTTTGTGTTGTATGTATAACTGTCATCGAGTTCATCATTATATAATGAAAACAGATAATGTAACTTGGTTCATGATTCATGATTATCTTATCGCTCTGGAAGCCAGTAAATAGAAAACAAGTGCTGATAAGTCTTCACTTCTTTGCATTTGTATTTGATTTTTTTACCTGTACTGATTTACTCTCCTCTGCACTCACTTACAAAAAAGTACATCTCATTTCGGCTTCCGCGAACGTGCAACTATCATTTACACCAGTCCCCCTGGTATGTTTGTTACATGCCTATTTCTTATATAAAATAGAACAATAAAAATTCTCATCGGATAAAAATGGAACGTGTTGAAAGGGAACACATTCTTATAAATAAAGGGTTTTTGTTGGAGAATACCCTGTGCAACTGCCAATTACTAGCAATACTTACGGCTAATAGAATCTTGTCCCGGTCGGATATCGAAGAGATAAATTCCCAGGTGAGTTGTTAATATTGTACTACATACACAGAAGCTATGATATATAATATATATACTGACGATCAGCGTGTACCAAATAATAAGCAAGGCAATTTTTCCACAATTTTGTATTTATTGCATTTGTACGACACGATCATATTCGTAGGCATATTAGATAGTTTGATTCTGATCTAATAAATTAAGAGAAAAATGTGCCTTGATGACACGGTTTCGTTTCGTACATGTGTATGAAGATTGTCTACTCCAAAAATAAACGAATAATAGCAGTTTTTTACCATAAATTTAGGGAGGAAACATTTCAAAAGCAAACAAACTTTATGATATAATTGTCCAGCGAAAGGGTGCATACAATGTAAAATGGCATAAAATGTCATATAAATGGAATTGTATAATTTTTAGCCATAGTATTATGTAATATGTTATACATGGTGATAAATTCTTGTTTAGAAAAAAAATTGTGCTGTTGTGAATTGCAAAATTGCAATCAAATCAAGATTTGGCCAAAGATATTATAAATATACTACGTATAACTAAATGAAGGGATGTACAGGGGCTGGATATGGCTACCTAATGTAATAAAAATAAATGTTAAACAAGGTTTAATAAAATTGAGTACCGTTAGCCTACAAATTATCCATTTTTGTTGTTTAGTGTAGTCATTATACAAATGAATATTTTAGCAAGCTATGCTACTACTTTGCTTACGATCAAAAAAGTAATATTCATTAACATTTTACTTGTTATCTATTTTGTTCTGACTTTTCCTTACCACATCCTGTATTCCGTGTTACTTACATCATCCGTTAAACCCGTTTTCAAACTTTATATAAACTTTATTTTTTATTCCTCATGAATTCCACATTCCTTATTACTTACGCACGCATACTTAGCATACGGTTACTGCCAACAGCAGTCTGCCATCGTAGCTATTACCAGTTATTGTTATTGTATTACATTCCTTATCAATATTGCACATACATCACATGTTGTTCCAAGAGTAAAAATAATAATTTTTACTCTTATTTTCCTTTGTTGAATCTTCATCTTCATTTACACTGAAGTAGGTGGAAAAATATTTTTTTTTAAACTGGTTTGTTCCATGAAAAATGGAACGTGCTGAAAAGAATCATATACTTACAAATAAAGAGAGTTTGCTGGAGAATACCAAGTGCAATCCATTGTTTCTTTCAACATTTGAGGCAAACCGAATATTGTCAAGATCAGATATTGAAGAGATAAATGGCCGGGTACATACAGTGAAAGCACACCGATTCAAATTACTAGAAATATGTGTGATGATGATGAGAGACTACATGAATTATATTTTATAGACCGGGGATTTGTCCATAGCAAACAAATTTTATGACACAATTGTCCAGCGAAAGGGTGCATACACCGTATTACTCGACGCGTTGGAGAAAACATCTCAAACTGGAGCACTTGTCAAGCTTCTGGAACTTAAGAATGATGATGATGATGATGAGGGAGCCCAATCCCCAGTTAAGAAGACAGGAAGTATGCCATCCCACTGTTATCCAGACGTCAACACCAAAAGAACCATTATAATTGGAAGCGATGGTAATAGTGATGATGATTGATTATATATTTATATCTATGTAAAACATGTTTGCATATTATACACTTGTTGATGTCACTACAAAGTGGTGTATTACACGTTTAATTTTAGAATGTTGTACAGCGGATATAGTTGAACGATGGGAGAAATCAACTGTTTCCGCAAAGCTAGTAAACGAGTGGCGCACATTGGCAAGAAAGCTGAGAACTCCCCAACATATCATAATGCAAAATCATAACAAAATTCTACGCTCTGAATTAAATGTGTTTGATGTCACAATCGAGATTCTTGAAGCGTGGATAGATAGAGCAAAAGAGGAGGCAACGGTTGGTTCACTTGTTGATGTCCTAGAAGCTATTGATTGGAATGAATACGCTCGTAAGTCACTTCAATTAATGCTTTACAAAACTTATTTAAAAATTATTCTAAAATACATATCTCTCATTTGTAAACGTATGTGTTCCACACCAGGCTGCGTCAAAGATCAAGCTGGGATTCCACGACGACAAGAAACATGTTCATTGTTAGCTCCGTAGTGGAAACGGGAGCCGGATTATTGGTAGCCTACAAGTTCAACTCCATGTGTGTCTATTCTTGGTGTGAAACACCTTCGGCGGACAATTTCTGGCAGTGGACAATTCCTGGGGCGGACGATCTCTTGCATAAATAATTCCTTGCAATGACCTTGAATTTATCCACACCATCATCCGTCTTGTAATAATACCAACAACATCATGAATCATGACCATCACTGTCCTCCTTCATATAATAGCAGTATCATAAATCATAACGACCTCTTCCTCCGCATTATAACAGTATGTTGTTGGTATTATTACAAGGAGGATGATGATGTGGAGAAATTTAAGGTCATTGCGAGGAATTGTTTATGCAAAAGATTGTCCATGCCATTGATTGTTTATTGCAAGCAATTGACCGCGCCAGGAATTGTCTGCTCCAGGGGTTTCACACCAGGAATAGACCCCCAAGGAGTTGTTGGCCACCAATAATCCTAGATCCGGGAAACAATGAACGAGGAAGTTTCCGAACAAAATTGACGACACATATCTAACGACAGCAAGCTGCATGTATTGTTGTAAATAAGCGTTTAATTTTATGACAAAATACATATAAAAAATGTAAATTTTCAAGAATGTCAATACTCAATGCACAAATAATTGCACCTACACATTATGTAATAATAATTGTCTTCAAATAAAACCTTTCTCTGGATGCTGTCGCGCCTGAGGTATGAAATCCTTAATACTAACCTTGTATACATTTTGTAAACGACATAGATGTGCAAATAATATGTACAGGGAACTAAAGTGGAATATGCATGTTGTGTTATATGTATAACCCACATTTTTAATCCATGTTTTGATGGAAATGCTTTCCAATTCCAACCTTCTCATTTCTGCTTCATGTAACATGTACATATGTTTTACTTACAATCTTACAATGTTTTATCCCTACACAGACCAAAACCACAAATTCCCTTGTGCATAAATCTACATGCGTATTGTTTCTTCTCCTGTTTTTTATATCATCCGTATTTGCGGTTATTAAAAATGTTTATTTTATGTAGACAGAAAAAAATTCCTATTGGTTTTTATAGCATTTATGAGCATACGTACGCAGTAAAATAAAATAAATATTTCGTTTTTCAGTAGTGTATAACTTGTCCCAATACTCCCAATGACAATACATTTACATTATTTTGCATTTGCTTTCTCTTTCATTAAACTTCACTTGAGTGAAATATATATTTTTAAACAGCATAATCTGCATCTGTAACTTGTTATAAAGCTATTTTGTCTGCATCATCATTATCATGAAGGATTGGCAAAAGGAACAAATTCAAAAGTGTACAGTTGAGTTGCTAAAAGAAATGAAATGTACGACATTGCTACTTGAGATGCATAAAAAGTTTGGAGACATTTCCTTTGAGGAGTTTGATGAGTTAGAAAGTACAGTAAGAAAAATATTTCTCTTATTTGATAAAAAACTTCAACATACAATATATAACTACTTTACACAAAAAAATATAATTGAAAACGCACAAATGTGTATATTTTTTACTAGACAACAAATATAAATAAAGTGAGCAAACTACTTAGAATCATTGGAACAAGGGTAAACGGTTATGATCATTTAGTTTCCACCCTTGAGCAAACAAATCAATCTACTGCTGTGGGGTTGTTAACAAATCATCCTCTCGCAACAAGGGAAAGGGTCAACGACGAGGGCTTGAGGCTTTCTCCCCCACAAGCCACAGCCTCTGGTATTCAACAAAGTGCCGACCCATTAGTCGGTGATCCTGGTCAGAGAAAGTTTCTAGATACAAGTTTGAGCATTTTTTTAATGATTTTTTCATAAAAATGTATTAGATTAATAATTCAAGGTACTATCAATACTTAATTTATTTAACAGGACTGGAAATTATAGACATTGTATTGCATGTGGAAGAGTCTCCAGTACGCACAGAATTTTTAAGCAACTGGACTGGACTGGCGAGGAGGCTAGGTATTCCAGGTCACACTCGCAGAAGTTTTGAGTTGGAAAGGAGGGACCAAGTTGACTTGTTTGAGGACATTCTTACAGCGTGGAGAAGTAAAGAAGGAGGGAAAGCAACAATGAGTAATTTAATTGCTGCTATCAGGAGTTGTGGCAATGCCGAAATTGCAGGTAATAAAAATACACAGCTTAACTTATTTTAATAGCATTTAAAAAATGTGTGTGTGCAACAAGTGTAAAATAGATTGCATATTAATCGACTTGCTTTTTTTTTCAGAAAGTCTTACGAAACAATTTCTTAGATAGAACAACAACGCCATGACGTTGGCCTTACCACGCCAATATATTATTATTGTGAGAAATGTGCAATTAAAAAATACGTTACAAATATTTTACAATAATTCAAAATTATAAGTATTGAAGCAATAGCAATAAATATGACATGAAATGGCAATAGTGTGCTCGATGATTGTGATTACTGATTAGTGCTTTTTATTTCCACTAAATATGTACATTCATAGATATTTACCGCATTTTAGATCAAATTTATAGCAATGCTGATTCAAATTCACGAAATTTTCAAGTATGTCCTCCAAAACTAGATTACGATTTTTTTCCCTGTTAGTCCAACTCTACACTGTCTACACTATGGAAAAGGGATATAGCGTTGTAGCTGCAGCTTTCACAAAATGACATGCCCGGGAATCATTAAAATAACGTGGGCCCACCAAATATGATGACTTTTTGACCAAATAAGCAAAACGTGCATTGTTATTTAGTAAAATAGTTATGAAGTAAACGTAAAAATATCAAAATCACTGGTGCTACAAGTTTGTATTTGTATATAGTCGTGATTATGGACACCATGTGATAATGTATGGTTTTGATTTTGACGAATCTGAAAATTCTAAATAGACGAGATTTTACTTGTTAGTAGTAGCATTAATTCACTTTGATTTAGCTCACATATACATTTAATGCACTGGCATGTATATACTTGGTAGTAAGTTTGGTAGTTTATTGTGTTACATGAAACTGTTTGTACTTTATTTGCAGGAATACTGGAATGGGTAACTTTAATGATAACACAATCTGATAAGCGCTTGACTTTTCGTAGACTTTGCTATTAGTAGACTATGATAGTAACATAATGTTTTTTACTTGATGACCCTTTTGATGATATACATACGTTGTACGTATTCGGTTTACTTATATCATCATTACATGTGTAATGTGTATACGTTATAGGTATTCAAGTTTCCAGTGTATCAAGCATTACAAAATTCAAACGTTCAAAATGTAAAATGCATATACGTACTTTATTGGCCATTCCTATTTTTGATATTTTACTTTATCATTTGTTTGAAGAATGTGTTACATGCACACATTGCAATAAAGATTGGCAAAGTTGGAATTTATTTATCATTTTCGATAGAGTAGTACCGCAAATATCCTTGTAAAGACCACGTAAATTTCTTTGCTTCCGGGTTTTACGATATTATACATATATTTCATTATATATACCGGTTTTTGGATACACATTACCAAAATAACGGTACTTCGGAGAAGTCTACTTTCGGGATTGCAATTAATTTTCCATGATGGAGTCTTGGCAAAAGGAGCATATTAACGACAACATTTCTGAGTTGCTGAAGGAAATTAAATGTACTACATTATTTCTTGAGATTATTGAAAAAACGCCCGATCAAATCTCGTTTGAGGAGTTTGATGACTTGAACGTTACTGTAAAATAATATTTGTATTTAAAAAATATTATGTATTGATAAAATAGATTTTTCGTTGTAATTATGATTATAATATTTTTATCTAGCCCAAAAACAGACAAAGTGAGCAAATTACTTAGGATACTTGAAACAAGGGTGGACGCTTACAGTGCTTTAGTTTCCGCCCTGCGGGAAACTAGTCAGTCCGGCGCTGTGAAAATCTTAGCAAAACATCCCCGCGCAAACCATTATGTGTCAAACAAAGACGACATCCCAAAGACCGTTGCTGCTTGTAGAAGTTCCACCGAGAAGAAACAAAGTGATGACTCATTGGTTGGAAATGAAGGTAGACATTAAAAAAAAAATTATAATTGTTTTCTTGAATTTTACACAAGAACCTACTTTATTTGCTTTGAAATATTTAGGTTTTGAAATTGGTCACATTGTTATGCACGTGGAAAAGTCACCGGTAAGAGTCGAGTTCCTGAACAAATGGAGGACATTAGCAAGACGATTGGG
>JAHZNC010001696.1:0-15610 GCA_027744095.1 Zhuqinia jingwanae
AGGTTCAACATTCATATAGTTACATCACATCACTTAAAATAATATTTTTTTTGTCATGAAACAAACAAAAAAACTTTACAAAGGCGACGCATTTTACGTTATTAATATTCACACCTTCCTTTGAAATCTCAGGTACACCTACTCTCAGAATATCTCAGATTTAAAGCTTGAATTCTTTCTTTTTTTGTGTTGTCAAAGTCAATAGTAAAATGAAAACTCATCATCCTCATCATGATCATCCTTTGAAACTTTAACGTTAGGGTTGCATTTATAATGTTATAGCAAATAATAGCGTGTAAATTTGTGTGCATATACTTCAGCTGGCTAACACCGTAACCTTGCGAAACTGCTAATGATGATGATGACGATTTTTTTTAAAGCATTTACCGATCCCACCCTACTTCTTCGTCGCATTATTACACACACACAAGATTATTCATCATCATTCATTATTACCATTTCATTTATCCAGCCCATATACTCTTTAGAGATGTGAACATTTAATCATAATCTAACAAACAGAGTGAGTAGTGGTAGAAAAAATATTATATATGCATTCGTGCTTGCTGGAAGTGTAATTTATGCAAGAGAATATACACATGGTATATTGTGTGTGCTAACTCCATTTATTAATAGAGTGTGTCAGGACAAAAAAGCCATAAAAAAGATGATATATGATGATGATGCCTTATTCAAAGATTTATTTAAAAAAAATCAAACAAAAGTCACAAGAGTGTCAGCAGCAGTGTTGCTCAAGCACACAGGTTTAGAGAGACCGAATGGGTGAAAGATGTCTTGTCTCATGATGATGATGATGACTCTGAACGTAAAAAGTAATCATGCAAAAAATAAATATATACATATGTCCAAAACTCCAACATTCGTGGTCGTCGTGTTATATCGTCGTCACATCATCATCAAAAAAGAACAAAAAAAACGATAGTTTACTTTTAGATTTTGCACATACGTGATAAAATCTGTACAGGTGTATTTTAGCATTAGAATTATCAACTGCAATAATAAATATACGTACATATGTGCACTCATATGAAAACCCTGGTAACAGTGAGTGTTGTGGTTTTAAAGCACACAGGAAAATGGATAGTGCGACATTTCATCGTGTGTACATTTATGTGTGTGTGTGTACACTGTACACAATCTCATTACTCATTCAACTCATCATTTTTTTGTACATGTTATTACAAATATGCTCTCTGACGTTTAATATATTTTTTTTGCTAATGACTGTGTTATCTATTGACAATATTTATACTAACTCTAGGCATTATTATTTTTGCGGTAGTAGTAGGTATTATAACTATTATTATTATTATGCTAAACTAACGTATTTAACTGACAGTTCCATCTAACAATTATTTTGTAGTAGTGGCTAACAGCACCCATATGAACTCTTTAACTTTTTAACGTCATTCAAATTACAAAAAAATATGCATACTCAAATTATCACAATTTACAATCTCACCATCACCACCCTCTCCGCATATTTTTGTTTGTGTGTGAGTGTGTGTGGAAGTGACATAACATTGAAAAAATAAGAGGAAACATGTTTTTACGTATTATCTATATACCTATTCAGATGAAATGATGAAAAGCATTGATAGTAAAAGATATTTTTAACTGGATAAAAAAAACAATAACAAAAGAGCAACTGAAAAAATAGCCCTGCTTTATTTTATTGCTGCTCACTTTATTTTTTAAAAAACTAACCGCTCTCTCCGTTTCCAAATGCGGACGGAACACAAGCAACAGAAGAACACACACAAACGATGCCATGAAATGAATAGAGCTCGTACAAAAAATGGCAAACATGAATAGGTACCAACTACATAGGTACATGCGTCCGTACAAAGACAGACACTCATCATCATCATTATTGTGTTTTTTAAAGGAGATATAAACATCTTCACGGATTTACGGATCTCTCTGGCGATAAACGCATTAGTAATAGTTACATTAGTTGTTGTCGTGTTGTGTGTAGATTATCGGATGATGAGCATGAACAGGTAGGCATACCCTGCTCAGTGATTATTTTTTATAACAATCCCCATTCTCCATATATTACACATTATTATTTACTATGCATTTTGAAAAAGCATAATATACATTATATATTTTGTTATTGTGATTGTGGCTTTGAACTTGCAAAGATTCTATACAAGATTAATGATGGTCACATCAATCAAAGGGAAAAAAAAGGTTCAGTTCACACTTGGTATCACATCACACACACAGCATATTTTATTCACATCTTTTGTGCATACATACTTCATGGAAATTCCCAAACAAACCCCGGTGAATACAAAAAAAAACCATGCAAAAATATGTTGAATCAGTGATCGATCACGATCCTATAAATCAAAAATCTTCAAAAATCAATCAGCCTCCCCGCTCTCTCTCTCTCTCTCTCTCTCTCTCTCTCTCTCTGCACTGTGCATAGTATAGTGTTATGGTATGCATGTGAGGTGATGTTGTAAAATCACAGCATGCCCAACTAATAACAATAATGTACTGCTGAAATTGGTATTCGTTAGATAGATTGGCGGGCCTTACAGCACAGATGTAGTAGATATTGTAAATAATTACAAGCCTGAATCATGATGATGTTGCTGATTATGATGATGACATGACAAATAGAGAAGCTGTACAAAAAAAAGTATGTAGGTACACATAAAGTTGTACTTGTACTCAATGTTATGCATGTACTTAGGAGTAGGTATTACATATGTGCTAATAACAAAAGCACTCAGTCATGTGCAAATCTCCGTTGTAATGCAATTTCCACAGTCAAGTTCTTTGTCAAGTTCCATGCACACATCATCAGGAAAAAAAATATATACATACAAAATAATAATATGTAACAGCCAAGTAGCACACACGGCATGATACAAATTTTTTAGGTATATACATGAAACGACAATGCATTTTCGCTATTCGTTGTTTAGAATATATGTTCTCCTCCTTTTAAATTTAATATCCAACACAACAATGGAGAGAGATGGAAAAAAATGTATGGAGGATGATGATGATTTTGAGATGAGGTAACGTTTCACTGGGCATAAAATTAGTGAAACCTTCAACAGAGATAGAGTTTTTTTTTGCAAATCTTCCCTTTCCCCCCAGGCATTATATATTTTTTAATGCTGCGGAGCTGAGATAACAAAAAAATATATAAAACCAGGCATTGTTGTACACTTGCTTATATAATAATAATAATAATAATAATAGCGAAAAGAATAACAACAAAAAAAAGAGCGAAAAAGGTAACGTACATAACAATTTCACAAAAGCCTAATGCTTCAATCTCTTCTTTTTTTTTTACGTATTACGTCTTTTCGTGTATAATCCATCGTTTTTACGTTCTAGAATTAGAAGAAGAAGAACGCTACATGTTATAACTTATAACAACGTTGCTGTGATCAAGAGAGCATCCTCATCTCATCATCATGATCACAAAGACGGCAGTAGTATAGCGGAGCAAAGCATGAAGCAAAAACCATCCAGGTTTATAATAATAAATGATATTCCTTTTCGTTCTCTTCTTCGTCTTCGTGGTTTCTTATATCTTATATTCTGCTACTTTTTTTTTTTAAATAATGACCCTCATCGGGTTCGTTCACCCTTTTTGCTGGTACACCATCCATACCAGCAGCAGCAGCAGCAGCAGAATAAGAACCCACAGCATAATCCTCAAGCAAGCTGTATAAAAGGAGAATCAACCCCCGCCCCTATAGATATGTATAATATTATACAGATTCCCCACAACCACCACAACCAGTACCAGTAGTACCAGTGCTCCTTTGGTTTTTCGTTGTCTCGCCCAAATGTTTTTTTTTCTCCTTCTCCTTTTCTTCATTTTCTCACTGAGTGTGGTAGACTGCAGGCACGTATATATATTTACACGTACATTTTCTCATCATACCTGAAGAACAAGTATTATGCATGATGATGATGATCATCATCATCATTTTATTATCTCTTCTAAACTCTTTCCATACACAACAAGAAGACAAATGCCATGCAAACTATTAAACTACCATGCACCAGCAAAAATAACAACCAAGTCATGCAATAATAATAATGATGATGATGGTTCGTTGTTGTTGTTTTTTGGTATTCTGTATACAAGACTCATATAAATATGTACCTACATTCCATTTTCTACCTTTACAACTACCTACTCAGGTGGTGGTGGTAGCTAGTTTTTTTTATATCCCGACTGTTTGCATAATGGATGAATGCAAGCATACTGTTGTATTTTTGTGTGCACTGCTCACGTTATGTTCACGCGAATGCACACAGATATACCTGTAAATTCATTGAAAAGGGGGTGAATCTTCACAAAAATATTTTTGCTCCTCTCTCTCTCGTCAGCTTCTCCATTATTATCCATCCATCCACCTGTTGCACTGCACCCTTTTCCGTACTGGCAGAGAGTTTGTGGTGGTGGTGGGTTTTTTTTGTGTGCTGCTAGCTCAACATTCACACAAACTCTGTATTTACTTGATACAGTGTGTGTGTGTGTTGTGTTGTGTTCAAAACACACATGCTAGAGAAACGTTAATGGATGTTCCTTCAAACCAAAAATTCTTATCAAATCACACACACACACACATAACATAACGCCTTCCTGTATTGGCGCAAAAAGGAGTGCTCTTGTTGTTGTAGTAGAAGCGTGTATTATTATCACATCATCATCATGTTATAATATCATCATGCTTCTAGCCAAAGAGAGATACTCTCATCATGCACACATAATATCTGCTGCTACACATAGCAAAATAAAAAGTATATGTGTGGCACTCTCTCTGGTTTAATGATGACAGGTAGGGATATAGTGGTAATCTATATTACGGCAACAAAACAACAACTGGTACAGCAAGAAGAATAAAATAAATACATACATAGCAGAGTAGAAGAACCCTGGTTCTGGCTAATATATACATGTGTCGTCGCGACAAAAATCATGAAAACGTACTTTTTTTTACTGCTATCCATCCTTGGCTTAGGTAACTTACATATGAAAAAATATATATGTTATATGTGTATATAAATACATACACAAGTGAGAATGCATTTTTTTAGCAAGACGGGTACATACATCATCATGATCGTGATGATGATGATGAACAAAAATATTTCTTGCTTCCACCACCTACGTTTTTTTGTGGTTTTGTGTTCCATTGTGGAATTGCCATTGCAGAATACATACATACGTGATTATTGTAAAACTTGGCTTTGATATAAAAAAAAGTTTACACCCCCGGGCGAAACTGTCATGCTGAAATGATTCTCTCTCTCAACTCAACTCTGAAGTCAAGTGTAAGGGGATTATGTACATTCCATATTTTCCATGATGATCAACAGTTAGCTCACGTTTTTCAGGTTTCTGATGAGAAAAAGGCACAACAATATCCATATATAAATGTGGAATGTAAAGTAATTATGCTGTAAAACTGTATAATTATTATTATTATTAAAGTTCTACTACACTGGACTTTTAAAAATATACATTTATATTGCGTTTTTTCTTACAACATTGAATACATGGTATTAACTCTCCGGTTTTTCTACGTATTTATATAGTTGCAAGAAGTAGCACACATTTATTCTAAAAAATGTACAGTTATCCAGTGATATATTTTTTATTACAACGAAATATATAAATATATATTTTTTTAATTCTTTTGTATTCTCAGTTGAGTGTAGTATTTTAGGGGGAAATAATAAATTTGACTTTATAATTAGCTGACTTGACTATTTTATATGCTACTTAATAATACGGAAACTTTCCAACACTGGAGCATATATACGGTTTATTATGCGGTTATGGGATGACGTATGAAAAAAAAATACTGTTGAGAGATAAATGATTAAAAAAATAGTGATGACATATGTTTTTTTCATCTCTGATTTCCACTTCAATGGACAAAAAATTCTCGTTCTGCTTTTGATATAGGTATATTATAATATATTTTGAGTGGTGGTGGTAAAAGTTGAATAACAGTTTCAAATCCTGTCTTTTTTTCGAAAGTGACATTTTTGAACACACACACACACACAGCAAAAGACCTTCACGACAAAGTGAAAATGGGGCCAGATAATTCCATTTCATAATCACCATCACCCCATTCAAGAGAGGATGATGATCATGCTGATATCATCTTCATAGGTCTCTGTTTACCAAAAGAGCAGCAAAATATATATTATTTTTTTGCTTGCTTTTTCCATCAAAGATCATACAGGAACGAAACAAGAACGTTTCTTTTTTTTCTTTTTCAAAGATCGATTTCAGTGATTCTCTGAAAACCAGTTATTATAAAAAGCGAATAAGGTACATACCTACCAAGAAAAAAAATAATAAAACTTGCATAATAGCTAAAATAATATATGTATAGAGTACTGCTGATTCTATAATATGTATACACCTCAAAAAAATGCATATGCAACAGTAATGAGGCACAGGAGAAAAAAAATATGTGATAGGTATATATTTTCTGTAATAGTTACTGCGCCATATGTTCATTAATTCAGTTTCAATTTCCTTTACAAGAAGAAGAAGGCCAATAAAGAAAGAGAGAAAAAACCACCCAGCAAAGATTTTTTTTTGCATTTTAAGTATAACAAATAGCAACATTAAAGCTGTGAAGAGAAGAGTGAATCGACAAGTTTTTTAGTTTTGTTGAAAGAAAAAAAGCTTCACTCTCGGCGGCAGCGGCGGTGGCGGTTTATTACCCCGGGCTGGTATGGTGGAAAAAAACTAACGGTTTTACTCTCATGTTTTCCTGGCATTCTTCTTATACATGTGTATTTTCCGTATGCAAAAATGCAAAAAAAGAGATTCCTTCAACTTTTTTTTGTTTAAAAAAAGGAAAACTGATATCTAGTATGAGCTTGCATCATCATCATCATTTTTGCTGCTGCAAAAAAAAAATTGTTTTTTTACTAAACCTGAATATTATTATACATACCTTGCTCTATTAAAAAATAGTAAGTAAATTTTTGTTCCTTGTTTTTTTAAATTTCTACCCTTTCATGGTAAATGGTAAATCGGGTTGTTTTGCTACAACCAACAAAACAACATATGGGCAAAAAGATACAAAATCATTATTGTTATTATTAATTGATTCAGATTTTCTCCGCGCTGCTGTCGTGTGAGTAAAATCATCTTTTTTTTGGGGGGGATCTCGTACATAACGTTGCTTGCGTAATATTGCATGTCTGTGTTTTCTTCAAAAGTATCACCAGAAAAATCGTTTCGAAATAAGCAACAAGCGTGTTTTTTGTGTTTGCATTTTTGCGACCGATGAACTATGTATCAACAAAAGCAGTGAAATCATGACAGCATCATCATCATAAACTAAAAACTATTGACGAGATTATTAGCATATATGCAGATAAAGGAAATGTGTGTGCTGGACTACCGAATATTTTTTAATATACTTTTTTTTCACCTGTTTGGTTTTTTTGTGCATGGAACAATGCATAAAATGGACCAACCATAACCAGTCATCATCATAGAGCTTCCACACAGCTGCTGCTGCGATTATAATTATTGTAATTATCATATCACCGCTGCAGAAATATGTACCAGTCTGAACAAGGCTGAGTAACTGCATTTTTTCCATGTGGTTTTGATCTCAGTATAGACTGACGACGATACAGCGTTGTCCATGATAATGACGATCATGATAATAATAATAACGTTACATGTTAGTTATTGTGTTCATCCTCTTTGCCTACAATTATTTCTTTTGTCATTTATGATCATTATCATCACAAAAAAACAATATTCATTCTGTTGGATTTTTTATTTATTCCCAGAATGTTACATTATAAAGTAGCACAAGCTGCTTTTTTCTGCAATCACTCATGTCGTTCGTTTGTCCATGGTGCACCAAATAATTTTTGTACGCGCAGCCACTTTTTAGTGTCAGATGAGGTCTGAGCGCAATTGCTACATATTTAATCCGTTTTTGGTTTGTAGTTTACTTTGATTATATTAGTATTACTACATACATTATTATTATTACACAAGTGTACTTCTAGGGCGGGAGAATAGATAACAAAAGGTTTCGAGCTGCAATACAGGCAACAGCGGAAATGAAACGTACGATAAAAAAATTCTACTGACTGGAACTGCATGTACCAACATCATAGCATATCATTTTCATTATGTTCCATCTGAGATTTGTGAATGTAATTGAATTCAAATTTTCATTGACAACAAACAAAGTATTACGTGGTACATTCAGCATCACACGTCACTTTTCTTTCTCTACCTGGGTATTTTTTTTTGTTACGCCAGTCCAAATCGTCGTAATCAACATCATCGTCAGCAGCAGCGGCGCAGCATTCCGAATCTGTAATGAGCAAAACTACCAGAAAATATGACACAAGCGCATTTTATATTTCTTGTATGCTTCTGTAGTCAAATCTGTAGGTTTTCTGGTTATACAAGGTTATTTATATACTCACGGCTCAACCCTATTTGCATACAAAACAAATTAAATTGTCAGTACAACTGGCATTATCGTCGTGGTCGTGGTCGTCGTCATTTCACCAGAATCGTTTTGAATTCTAGGTTAACCCTAATCAACAATGCTTGTCTGTCGGTGGTTGTGATGTGATCATGATGATGATGATCAGCATCCAACGACCTGACCGAAGAAGATGCGCCTATTTATACAGGAAAAAATAAATACATAATATGTGGGTCGCGACCTGACTCCCAAATGAAGAAGAATTTTTATTTTCTTCCTATTAACATTTTTGGTTTAATTATTCCAATTTTAGTATACATTTTAAATTTGACTCATCAAAATTGAGAAAGAATCCAAACTATTGATGTGTTATTTGCAATAATTACAATTGCATATCAGAATCAGAATCATTGCCACTTATTGCTCAATCCAAAATAAATAAATAGACAAATGATACACGAAAAAGAGCAACGACCTACCAACAACGCTCGTATTAAACCTATTAACATCTGACTAATATTGTGCAATAGCCAGAGAGGTTCTTGGAACATTAGCAGTAATTTTTCAGACGCATCCAATAACAATCAAACAACCAAAATCGGAGATACCTAGCTACATATATTTGCTTTGAACGTTTTAACGGTAGTAATAATAAGAGTCATTCACGCTTACCAAATCACTGTTCCATTCAACAGCAGCAGCAAGCGTGAGAATTGGAAGCGAGCATCAGGTTACCCCCATTAAAATAGCGAGTGCAAAGAAACTATCTTTCTCTGGAAATAATAATTCTTAGACACAGCCACATGAAAATTGACAGCAATTCAATTACATGCAACTGGACTACTACTGTGAGGAGACTCAGCAGCAGACACATTACTCTTTTGACACGCTTGCATGTTTCATAGTCATCATCACGATCATTGTAATTTTGTAAAGTTTCTCGACCAATGACTCATAATATAATGTTGCATGATGATGATGAACAAAAGCATAACCTATTATAGTAGCAGTAATGGACACACAGAGTAATACAACGAGTAACAAATGAGCCTTTTTTTTGACGTACTAAACAAGACACACACACACACACTGTTTATGATGCGAAGCCAGTCAGTTACATATTTTTTCCCAACAAAGGAAGAAAACATTGATTTCCAAGATTGAAAACATCGTCTATCTGAGACTTGACTGAACTGAGCTGAGCAATAGTATTTATGGAGTAATAATAAAAATAATGGCAACCATAATAATAATAATAATAATAATAATAAAATATAAAAAGAAAATATACTGACCATTAGAGTCACACGACCGTGGAGAAGAAAGAGAGAGAGAGAGAGGTGCAAATCAGACACTACTACTGTTGTGATTCACTTATCCCACACAAACACCAAAACACAAAACAAAAATCATCATTTTTTTAAAGCAGTTAACTTGTTTGTTTCAAAATTCCAAGACTATTTCTCATCATCATCATCATTGCAAGTACTACTACTACTGCTTCTACTACAAGGACGGAAAATGTGTTATTTCTTTTTGTCCATGATGCATCATTGTATTTTGATATAAACATGCTAACAAAAACATTTTTTTTTTGTATTAAAGTTTGCGGTTTTCATAAAAGAAAAGAATCATTAAAAACTATAGTCATTATTACTCATTTACTATCTATCTTTCATATCTTTTGTGTGTGTGTGTGTGTGTTTTTTTTTTCGGAAGCATTTTTTTTGGATAGACAAACAAAAATTGAGTACTTTTTTTACGGCGGCGAGTGTAACATTCGTGGATAAAGAGATACCATAATATAGCCTATAGCCATAATAGCATGTGTATTTACGTTATGAAAAATAATGTTGAATTGTTTCCCCATGGACTTGTACTGTATATGTATATGAAAAAATTACATTATTTCATGTTAAAGAGAAAAGATAATTGTTTTGTTGGCGTTTATTATTTTCGTGAGGTTTAAAATAATATTTTTTTTAAAGACAGTGTGTGTAGTTTTCTTTTTTCTCTACGGTGAACAGTAGTAACAAGTTGAGTAGGTATAGATTAGGCTAAAATTTTTTCCCATTCATTGTCATGAGAGAAGATGATGATAGGTTACTGCAACTCCTACAATGCAATGACCTAAGCTAACACGCAGACAACAGGTGAAAGAAATATTATACAAAGTAGGATTTTAATAAAATTTATATAAGTGCCTATTTATCCTTTTTGGTTAGCATGCTATCTGGCAGTATAGTAGGTACTATAAATATATCATTCTTGAAATAGGCATGATAAGAGGGGACATGATATTCCAAACCTTAATTAAAACTGGTAAAAAAATTACTGTATCCTATACACGTGCATGGAAAATGAACTGAGGGAGAATAAAAAATTATTGACCTTTGCCAGGACAATGGCAAGGATAAATAGTTCTATGTACTATATCGCATGCATATATGTATATGATGATCATTTCAAAAAAAAAAAAGTCCATGTTGCCAGATTGAATGAACAAAGTTTATTATTGACTGGGTTAATGTGAATTTGAATGTTTGTATTAACGTTATTTTTTTTTTATCCAGATATCGACGGTAAAGGACGACGAGGTGATAGCTCCATTTTAAAGACAGATCCATTAGCACCCCTTGCAAGACCATCCGTGATTCATAGAGCACCCGCTCCAAAGTCTCCCAGCCCTGCGTCTCCATTTCCACCTGAACAAGATGCACCCCTGGATTTCAGTCAAAGGTAAGGGATCAGATTGTTTTTTTGTAGATTAGTTTTATGTTGGGTGCTAAATAGGGTGGTATGAAGAATGGTAATAATGGCTGCATGTATAATAATATGGGTAATTTTATTTACATCACAGCGCCACTGCAATTGGTGGAACAACAGGTCCGGAACCTTCGGATTATGAAGGGAATGGGCCTCCTCGCGGAGGAAGAATGCAAGGGAATGTCTCTAACGGGAGTGGACAAGGTAGTAAAAGTGGTGACGGGGATGGCATGGCGCCAGGTGGTCTCAACAACAATACAAATGATCCACCAGCTTGCCACAACAATGGAAATAATGGTATGTCTGATAATGGGATGGGTGGCACGGGAGGATACCGGTTAGCGTCTGATCCTTTACCACCTGTGCATAGTTTGGGCCTTGGAGTAAATTTTGGTTCGAATACTGGAAACTCGGGTGGGCTGGGTGGAAGTTTTCTCAGTCGATATGACCCACGCCAGACGGAAGCTCTACTTGATGTTTGTGTAGGCGGGGGAGGAGGAGGGCATTTAGGGAACGATCCGCTGCTACTCCCCCTCCCGAGTCCAGAGTCACTGTTGGAATTAGCAGAGTTGTACCGGGATGACCCGCCGGCCCACGACGTTGAAACCCCACAACCAGAGCCCCCACCACTTCTTGCCCCACTTACCCCAATGGAACCATCTGTAAATCCCAATCAAGATCACTGCGGTGTTAGTCGTGGACAGGATGTTAAATTTGATGTCAACGGTAGAAATAACGTATCCTCCCAATTTGTCAACAGAAATACAAATGTTAACAGTCTTTTGGATAATCACATTCAAGGTAAATACAAGATTTTTTTATTACAACAAGCATTCAAGCATGAAATGACATAATGCATCATCATCATCATCATCATGGAATGCATACTAAAGGAGTACATAATATTTTGTTCCACAGGACGTCAACAATTTGTTCAGCAACCATCGAATGACTTTTTCAATTTCGGAGGATTCAACTTCTCTGATGAATTCAATGCGGCTTTGGATAACCAGCTGAGCCTAAACACCTCCCTTCTCTCAGCTCCGGTGGTGTCCAGTTCCTCCTCGTCATCGTCATCATCCATCGTTCCCTTGGGTCATTGCTCGTCACAACAAATGGTAAATTCCATTGTTGGGCTTCCATCTCCTCCTATATCATCCCCCGCCCAAATGTCCTTACTTTCCCCTCCCTCTTATACGAATGACTCTGTTATTGACTCTCCTCCCGCTACCCCTTTTACTCCCATTACTGACCATGGCACTCCAGGTCCATCTCCATCTTTCATTGGAATGATGCACAGTCCAAGCTCGAGCAGCGGCATAAGCCAGGCACATCACAGAAGACATTCTTCTGGTTCATCTATCAATGACATTTCCGGCATTCCGTCCTTTCAAGTCAGGGTAGGAGCTCTACAACATCGGGTTAGCAACCTGTTGTTTCTCTTTTCTAGACCCAACATTGCTGCAGACCCACAAAAAAACTAAAAAGCCAAAAAAATATATACAAAATGACATTGTCCTTCCTTCCTTTATACCTTTATCCCCTTTCAGAACCATAAAATACACATATTCATCCTTTTCACCATCTATGATGCTGCCCAACTTCATCATTTTTTAAATTTTTTTTTTCATTCTTTCAACCGCTTTTTACGTAAATAATGTAGCTGCCAAACATGTAGAGCTTATCGCCATTATTATACCAACATGTTAATTACATGTATTGCTATGCTAATAAAGCTTATATTTAAATATAATGATAACCTCCTCGCACAAACTTTATTCTGTTTACATCTTTAAATCTGTTTACTTTAAAAAGGTAGTGCACGTGGTTCCATTTCTAAACTTAGCGTTTGTTTTCTCCAAACAGCTTGGTATTCCAAACGACGCACAAGTTGAGTTTGTCAATGGCGGACATGGGATCAAGAACCCCCTTGCCTCCCGATCCCCTGAGCGATCACCTCACTCCTCAACGGAAAATGAGAAGCCCCGAAGTCACCATGCTGATTCATCCGACTGTGGAGAAAGCACTCGACCATCGAGTTCAACCTCTGGAAGTGGAAAACTCAGCTGTAGAATCTGTGGAAAGGCATTCAGTCTGCAAAGGCTACTTAATAGACATCTCAAATGCCACTCGGATGTTAAGCGCTACTTGTGCACCTTCTGTGGTAAAGGTTTCAACGATACCTTTGACCTCAAGCGTCATACCAGGACTCATACAGGTAAGCATACCAAATCTGTTACTACAATTAATGCATATAAATTCAATGCGTTGCTACATTCTTTCATTTTGTATTATACTCATCTGTTTTGCATATAAAACAGAAATAGACCATAATTATTACTATTGTTTTCCCGTAATTTGAAAAACCGCGTTCCCTTATATCAGTTTTATACATTTAAGATTGTATATTGCACCTTAAGCACATATATGTATACCCACCCACACACACCGCAACATCCAAAAACCATAGAATATTTAAATAGGCACACATTAAATACAAATATGATTAACAATTTATTGTGATGAAAACGTGATTTAATAGAAAGTAAGATATTATATCATCATTAATTATTATAATTATCAGCTAGCTCACACACACGTCCTAGACGAGCAATTCGTATAAAACGAAATATAAATAGCAAATCATCAAAAAAAAACTTAATACGCGCTAAAAACATTTAAACCAAACCCGAAACTCTAGAAAAGCTTTATTTAACTCTAATGTGCATTAATTTATTTTAAAAAAAACAAAGTAAAATGAGAGGATCTCCAGTTCAAGATAGTACAACAAGCAAATAAACAATCAAGTTTATGAAAACTAACGACATTACACACACACAACATAAAAAATATATAAAATAATTTGAGTCTTCCAATTAACGGCAAAATTGCAATCAACCCTGAAACAAAATATATATATATATATCAATCAATTAATCCCTCATTTCATTTTATGCATAACATTAGGTACAGACATGCACATACACACAACACGTTTAACAAATTAGATAGCAGCATAACAGTTAATAAACATAAACAATGCGCACAGTATATGCTTCCATTTCCATGTCGACGAGTTGAAAAAGAAAGGGAAACAAGTGATAATAGGACGTTTATAGTTACTAAAAAGTTTAAATAGATCTTCAAGTATTATTATTATTATTATTTAGGAGGATTATATGCATATAAAAATATACAACAAAGCATTACATAAAGAAACTGACAACCACCTATTCTAAAAAAATTATCCAAACAAAATATTTATTTTTTTCAAATCGTACATAATTATAATCATAATAACATTTAATTTTTTTGTTTTTTTTTTGTTTTTTTTGGGAACTGTAGAGTGACGACGAGGTCATTACACATTAATGATAATCTTACCATTTTGCTATTACTTATATATATATAATGTATAAAGATATATATACATATATATATATATATATTCAGGCACAAGTGTATAAAAAATATATAAGGAGGATTAATTTTTTTTCTCACTATTTTATTGAAAAGGGGAAGGGGAAAAAAATTGATAAAAAAAGGTTGTGTAAAAGTCTATTAAAAAAGAAAGTATTTTCCATTTTTTTGAGAGCCTTTTCATCAAAACACAAAGAAAAAAGGACAATTCTGTTACAATACAATCGCTCTAACCAAGAGTTTTATATATGGTGTGCTATTAGATGATAGTTAGCTAATTTAAATATACATATACCTGTAATATTTTATACTTTTTAATTATTAATTTTTTTCCGTATATTTGTAATATGCTACAAAAAAAAGTTAAGAGATGATAATCATTTTTTTTTTGCTATTGTCACTACCAATCCAGTAGCATAAGTTGGTACCTTTATAATATACAGTAAATACACACACACACACATATATAATATATATAGATTTAAAAAAGCACTTAATATGATCGATAGATAGATTTTTAAATAAAAAAACTCGTTATCTGAATTATTTGTTAGGTATTTTTTCGTATAAGTAGTTTATAGTTTGTATATTACGATTATAATTAATTATTATATATTAATTAATATTATTTGTACTTTTAATAAAAACAATATCATAATAAAAAATGGAAAAAGATTTTCAAAGATTTCAAAGTAAAATATAGAGAAACATGATAAGTACTAATTGAAGGGAGGAGAAATCGAGAGGTAAAAAAAACAGAAATATTATTTGTAAATCTCCAGCAGCAGTAGCCGAAGCAGCAGCAGTACAAGCAACAGCAGCAGCAGCAGCCGCACGTTTTACAAAAAAAACATAGGATTGACATAAGTGCATGCATGATGATGTGTAGTAAACCTTTGTGTATGTACTTTATATATATTTGT
>JAHZNC010001697.1:0-16164 GCA_027744095.1 Zhuqinia jingwanae
GCAGCCCAGCTCTTTTGTAATTTGTATGAATAATGTTTCCCAGTTCAGAAATAAATATTACAAATGTGATTTCCCGTTCGTTGTTCTTGACGTGTTTGTTCAGTCTTTCCAGCGTCATTAAAAAAGACGTTGTCTGTGTGTGGGTTGCTAAACTAGAAAGCTAATAATAGATGGAAAAATTAAGGTAGTCATTTACTATCCTCTGCAAAGATTACACCGGATACAATCGGATATGTACATAGTTCTGAGCTTTAGCCTTGACTTTATGTGGTGGTGTAGGTAACTATAACATCCTGAAAGTTGCGGTTTATATGCACATGAAAGTATAGCAAATCGAGCACCTAAGAACTGGAAACGCAATCTTATTCGACTGGAAAAACTGGAATCAAGTATATCAATAAATGTGATAAATATGCATATAATTTTAATATTGTTAAAATCCCTTCAAGCATTAGAATAGGTATCTATATTTACACACCTGCACTCACGCAACACAAAAGTTGAACGAAAATGTCACTGAGCGATATTAATATATCGATAAACCACAATAAACATTTATTTCCTTTCTAACTCAATACTTGGGTATCGTTATAGCAATCACCTTTTAATGTACATATACATTCTTACAAAAATAAAATATACACACATTATTATTATTATTTTATGCATTAAAATGACCATAAATACATTTTGGTAATATTTATAAAACCCTTGAGCATGCTCTGTATATTCGCACGTCATCATGTCACTCCAAACTCTACCGTTTAAACTTTCGACATAAGCCATAAAAAGAGTTGAGAAATAAAAGTAGAAAACCAAAAATTGTTGCAGTAAACCAAAACGGATGGCATTATAGTGTGCGAGTGTCATATAAAAAAAACTTGGATGAAAGGAATCTTTTAGTGCAGGACATAACATTTAAGTACCGGTTCTACACATTTTCAATACTAGTAGTACAATGTGTGTAGTAGGTAGCTATTTTTGGATGTACATATATAATACTCCTTCAGATTTTTTAAGCCCTTTCCGATGTCGCAAGTACTTATTGATTCTTTCCCTGTCTTTATGGGGTTAGCCATGTAAAAAGTGATGATGATGATAAAAATAAGGAGAAAGAGGCAGGGGAAAAGTGTGTGTGCTCGGGAGAGAGAAAATGCTCTCCTTCATTTTTCTTTCACTTTTCTCTTTTCATGCATTAATATGCTTCTATGATGGAAAAAAACATGCATAATATGTATGTTATGTGCCTATGTAATATATGAAGGTTGTTTGTGTGCAACTACTTATACAACTCTCAATATTTCACACACAAAAGACAGTGTAACGTGTACTAACTATACACTTCACAGCTTTTATCCTTTTTAAAAGAAAAAAAAACTGAAAAGGATGCTGATGTAGCTCTCCTCTACTTCTGCTGCTGCTGACCATATTATACCTTTATTCCCACAACATTTTCATAATGTTTTCATGACATGATGACTTGCGTTAAAAGAAAAAAAAAACAGAAAAGGATGCTGATGTAGCTCTCCTCTACTTCTGCTGCTGCTGACCATATTATACCTTTATTCCCACAACATTTTCATAATGTTTTCATGACATGATGACTTGCGTTATGAAAGGCGGGAAATTTTCTGAACTTACTTTCTAACATCATCATCTACATCTATCTTCAAACCTTATATTACCAGAGAGAAAAAATTAAAGGAAAAAAATCTGTCGTTCAGATCTCCGATTTATGTAGAATAAAGCGTAGAATAACAAGTAAGTTGTTCCTTGTTCTTGAAATCTCGAACATAGAAGTGGAAGTTATTAATATTTTGTACCCTTTGAATACCGTGCGTGCATAAGTGCCCATTCAAGTAGCACGCATATTTTATGTACATAAACTGTGATAATAACCATTAGAAATTGACAGCTTTAATCTCAACGCTTATTTTCAAATTTTTACAAAAAATTCAAAGAAAATTTGTACCCTAATATTTATTGGTGTATACGCTAAAATATTAATCTGGAGCAAAGTATTTTTACATGCTATTGAAAAAAAAATTTCTTCCACTCAAAGTAAGTTATAAATAATATGTATAATATATAAGTTTCGACTCAATCACATAGTTAACTAACGAAATGTATAGTTCGTTTTGTTCTCATTTCTCATACGCCAAGCACCACACAAAAATCTGAGTAAAAAAAAGAAAAAAATTTCAACTAGGAGTTATTGCCATAAAAAGAGAGAGCGTACAATGCTGCTGCAACACACCAGTAGAGAAAGCAAGAAAGCATGTAGCCTGAAAAAGAACGACGAGGAGAAAAGAATTGGAGCAAAAGAGAGAGAGAGAGAGAGAGAAAGAAAGAGACTAGCATGTGTATATAGTATCCCTGCGAATAAAAAAGAAAATGTTGTCAACTGACTTACTCTTCTACTAACTTTTACTCACTCTCACTTTTCCCAGCCACACCGAATAAAAAGCGTACTTTTTTTATTCAAAAAGAAAAAAGAGATATATGTATTTTAAGCTGAAAAGAAGTGTATTTGGAACCTACGCGTTTTATTTTCTGGTAAAAGAGTGTTCCATGTAGTAGTAGTAGTCATGTATGATATTGAAAGATTTTATGAGGTGACGTGTGACTATCAGTAAGTATACATGCTTTTATTCCTTTAATGTGCTTATATTTCTAGAGAGAGAGAGAGAGAGAGAAAAAAGAAAGATTTTTGTTACATTTTTTTTTGCCTTGTATCTAATGGCGCACGTCTCTCAAATACACGTCGTCGTAGTGTTCTTTTGCAGAGACACAGCTTTTTTTTAGTTTTCATACTTAATGGACACACACACGTTATATGCCATGCTACATAAAAAGAAAGTTTGCACACACAGTCTGGCAAGGAAGCAAATGTGAAAACATACTTAAGCAATTCGAAATGTTTTTAAAAGTTCCGTTTTGTAAGAAGGATGCATACCTATTATATATGTAAAAAGCTATATACTTTTATGCATTCATACATACATAAATACTCCTACAGCGAAACTTATGCTGTGACATATTATAGCATTCATTTTTAGTTGAAACTCTTACCGATTGTACCTATTATAATAAAAGCAGATACATATATAACTAGGTATATATTTTATGTAAAGTATTCTACGACAACGACATGATGATCAAAGCAGAGAGTCCAGCCAGAGAGTTTTAAGTTACTCGGCCAAATATAGTAAACTAAAATATCCTTAATTTGCCCCAATCACTTATGTAGAAATAGTAGCCATCTACATTATGACATTATAAGCATAGGTAGCTCTTTTGTTATGTTATATAAGTTATATCCTCACAATAAAAAAGGGTAATAATAGGTAAATGATGAAACATTTATATAGATTTTCCCTCAATAGTATGTATACATAATAAACAGTATTGTAAGTATTATGAAAATAAAAAAACATGAAAAATGTTTGTGATAGTCAAGAGTGTATATTGCCGAATGCCGCCTATCACAACCACATAAACACAAAGTTTTCACCAAAGAAGCTGTTCACAGTTTTCCCATTCATTTTTGCCACTTCCTACTACTTTTTTTCTTCCTATTTTTCGCTCATAAATATACGTTGAATGGTTTCTCTTTTTTTCTAGTAGGCCCTCGTCTGCTATTCTCTTTTCCTCCATCCCTTTCATGTGCTTAATGTTAGGTATTTAGTGTAGTGACAGTGGCGGCAGCGAATATGTGTGTGTGGGGATCGTGCTCTGGTGATGCTGGCAATAGTGCAAGTACTCCAATTTAACTCTACATCATGAGCATCATCATCATTATCATCGCTTTGTACACATATAAAACCCACAATGCAGCGTATCAAATCGAATCACCGCATACTACTTTTCCTATGTATAAACATATGTATGATTCTCCACAAAATATAACTATTGTAAATGACATTATATGTATAGGGATGATATATAAGTACATGGTTAAACTCTGAACGCGCAGATAAAGAGAAAGAGGAACTATTAATATGGCAGCAGCAGAAGCAAAAAAAAAGTCTTCTTCTGATGTAGCGTATGTAAATGTGGCTGCAAGTTTCCTTACATTTATACATAATATATACAGCTTCGCTTTTATAAAAAAAAAAGTCTGTAAGAAGTGGTGGTAGTATTTTTGGTCTGTTTTTATGAAACTTGCTTCCGGTGATTGATTTCGTATTCATTCCTCGTACTCACTAGATTCTTCAAACCGCTCTCACATATATATTTTTTGCCTTTCACTGTTCCAATATATCTAGGTCTGAGTGGAGAGGAGGAGAAAACTCACCAAAAAATTTCGTTTGCTCGTAGTACATATTGATGATACAATTTTAGTATGTAAGTAGGTACACGATGTATTTTTTAGATATTTTTTTTTGTGAAAAAAAAGAGGATATCTTGTCGATATCATAAAAAGAGTATAATTGCCATACTGGTTTCTCTGATAGTTTAGTGATATTATATGTTGCGTGATGTTGATAGAAAATGAATGACGCATTTTTTTGTGCAAAAATTATCAAACTTTTTTCGCTGTATGTCTTGCCGTTATACATTTTTTCGACTAAAAAATGGGGTAATAGTGAATGCATAATTTAACGGCAATATAACATACGATAATATCATGTATGAAAATAATTTATTTAGTATGTTTACAGAAAAAAACGGAAATTTAATTACTTTGACTAATATTTAACAATCGAATTTTTCACATGTGCAATGTGTGTTTTAATCATCCAAATATAATGTCATCGCTCCCGGCGAAAGATTTATTCTATGAATACGAGCTGGGAAGTACGAACACATTATCGGTGGAGAGTGAACATCCACTTAATTTTGCTTTAAAAAAAATTTAGAGTGTAGTTGAATTGGTCGAGCCATGGTCGAGCACCTTGTTGTTTCTTACGTGTCATTTTGGCTACGTAATGAATAGACTTGAAATGGGCAGAGAAGGGCCTGCTCATTCCAGGTTATATTGAAAAGCTCGATAATCATGGTTTCTGTTCAACAATTTGGTTAAATCTTCTACCTCCAGTCTCAATTTTTTTTAAACCTACATATGTTACTACTCTGTCGTCGTAGATTTAAATCATTTAAACTCTCTGGTCTGTCCTCTGCTGTAAATTGCCAGATTAGGATTCCCAATATTGATTGCATTGCCACTTTTACATTTACGTTAGACTTTATTTTAAGTTAATCAAATTCAGTTAACCGAAACGCAAGGGAAAACTTACACGAGATAATTGCAGGGTATTTTGACCTTCAATGACCTGGAGGGCATGTGGAAATTCAAGCTTGTATCATTGAAGTGTTTTTATGATTCAAATAATCAGTGCAGCGCTAAAATGCAGTCATAAGCTAGTTTTATAGTTAATACTACGCAATCAATGATAATGCCTTTTTTTTAATTTTTCATGTGGTTTCCGTACAAATGATATTATAATTATAATGTGTATAATTTGTAGACTTTATGTAAACGCCTATTATATTGAGCTGCTCCAAACATTAGTTAATTAAAATTAGTCTTTGTTTTCATGTAGCTCTCGTTCGATTGGACTCAATTAAATATTTTAACATGCGAATACTTTTTTTTTTTAAATAACTCAATTTTGCAAACAGGATGAAGTTGCTTATAGCAACAACAATCTGTTGTCGTGACATTAATTTCTTCCGTTGTTCAATCATATATATCTGCGTCTACTCAAATATTGAAGGAAAACTGTATCTCCAGCTTAAGTAATTAATAAGCAGATTTAGAAAACACGGAATAGCACATAACATACTCAATTTCTGGCAATAACTAATAAATGGCTTTGATTTAAAGTTGATGAGCCAAGTCGACATTGTGACCAAACATGACTACAATGTTCTATAGTGTAGCCATGGACAAACTAAAACTTATGCAATAGTTTAGTTTAAAATGTAAAGTAATAGAATAATTCTGATAATTTCGCAATTTAATAATTTACCATCGGCATCGTTTGAATTTGATTGAGAGCAAAGATGATGTGGCGCAGTCACATATTATTCTGTTCTTATAAGTGTATAAAAAATAAGAAGCAAGAATTGATTATAAATGGTTTATAAACATATTAACAACACACAGATTTGTAAAAATGGGTCAATTTAACAACTGAGAAGCTGTCTCCTTAACCATATCCAACACACAAGTAGGTTTTATAGTCTTTTATATGTTGTGGAGCTTCCACACAAGAAGTGTAGCTTTATAATGACGGGCGAAATTTAATTTCGATACGTTTCTTTCATCCCATCCTAATCATAAAAGTATGGAATCGTGATTTCTTTTTGAAAAAATTCAGATACATTTTTAAAATGTATCATAGTGATAGTATATTTCTAAAAATTTCATTTTGATGCATGTTGACAAAATCAAGACCTGATTAAAAAGAAAATATACGCCTCATCACAAACATTATTTGTCATTTTCACCTATGAAGTGGACACATTCCCATTAGTTTTTTACCTGTTAGCACACACATGAAATCTCGTGCAACAACTAGTCTTTTTTTACTTTCCAGATCAAAGTCAAATATATATCAACACGAAAAAAATAATGCTTTCACAAACAATAAGTTTAAGAGTTTCACTCGCAGAGCTTTTCCCCTCACACATGACACAGACTCCAACAAGCGCGATGAACTCAGAAACACACACACACACACATGTGGCGATCGATGGATGTTTGAAAGAGAAAGAGAGCAAAAATGTACATACTTGTACATATCCATCCAAAAGATCCATAGAGCCTTAAAATAAAGGGAACACAGAATTTCACGAGATAGACGAGACAAATATATATACATACATACATATACTACTTTGTATGCTTTCACTCTTTCGAGAGTACATAAGTTGTTGAAAAGGATCATACGTACAACAACTATGAAAAAATACTTTACGACAACGGCGAATGATGATGATGATGATAGTAGTAGTAGTAGTGGTCGTGTGTATGGTTGTTTTCACTATAACATATTATTATTATTATACTGCGTACATATAATTCCATAAATTACTATAGAGCACTCGACACATGTACCAAAAGCATCCAAGTCTATATGTAGCAAGTAGCAAGCAGCAGCAAAAACACAGAGTCACATTAACGTTGTTTTTTGTTCCTTTTTATGTTTGCAACTTAGTGTGTGTGGTAATGTGATGGTGTGTTTTTAGAGTACTATTATTGAACCAGAGCGAGAGAGAAAGAGAAAGAAGAGAGAGTCAAACAAGAGGCAAAATTGAGAAGAAAATAGGTTTGCTGTCTGATACTTTCTTCCATTTATTCGCTACCTCTTCGTGATGAGGAGATGCGATGTTTCGACAGGACTACGGACACGTAGGACTACTACTAACACATAAAATGTTTCCTATAAGTGTGTAAATACAAGCAGCCCTTTATATTTATGTACGCTTAAGATTTTTTATATGATGGTATGTGTTTAGTAAAAGAAGCTAGGTACATCAAGTTCATAAAAACGTCTATAGGGGAACGGGAACTATCATCATTGTCATATAATTTAGTGGATCATCTTACAATAATAATTGTGTTTAAGTGTTTCACTCCACCCAACGTCAACAGACATCGCACGAACATATCAAAAGTGATGAAATCAGTTTTAAATTTTTTCCTCTGTCTGCGCTAATGGAATAACTCGAAAAATAGATTTGAAAATAAACTTTGTAACCTTCGAAGATATGTTCTACTTATATCAAATCGCATAAGTTGCATGTAAAAACATACGTTGATAACGATTTTAAATTATAAAAATTTCGTTTATAGTATTTTATGTTGCTCTTTCACGACATATAAGAAAACATTTTATCAATACATAAATGGGATTACCGTAAGGTCAGGAGGTTACTCAACCAGAAAATGTGTAATTTTTAACAGGCAGAGAATATGATCACCGTTCGACATTTCATGACAAATTATTACACAAATACAAAAAATATATCATATTATTGAAGAATTATGATCATATCTGGTTAAAGTAGTCCCCCCATTTTCAGACATTTAACTTTAAAAAATCTGGTAACTTCCGCCCTTTGTGACCACCTTTTGCATTTTGTGTAGCTTGTTTATTTAAAAAATAATAATAAAACGTTTGACATACCCATGAGACTCAAAAAATATTATATATTTAGGTGTTTTGTGGCATAATGACATTATGCATCCGTAGTATGGATTCCGTACAAGTACAACTGATAATTTACACGGGGAAAATGCATTACGTAGGAGTCGGGTTGGCAAATTTAAGTTTCACGGTATTTATTGCAGTGCAATGAAAAATATGAAATTTATCGTGTAAAGTGCAATAAAATACCAAGCTGTAACTTAATATTTAATGCTGAAAAGAATGAAATTAAACATGAAATTTATGAATTAAACAAAATTAATCATGAAATTTGTGAAATGAATGAAATTATTCACGAAGTTTATGAAATGAATGAAATATATCCAACATTTTTAGGTGTATCACATCATGTGATTTACATGAGTACAATCATAAAAACGTAAAATGTAGTAATTTGACAATGATTTGACAATTTGATGATAATTATTTGTTCACTTTTTGTCTAAATTGATTGATTGTGAAACTTTCGATAAATTTCACAAGTCTAAAAATTTATTTCTTTCAGGTTTGCTGAAACTTTCACGGCTGCATGAAATGAAATTTAAAATTATCTGCCAACCCTACGGTAGGAGCGTGTTTTTTCTGTTTGTTACTCACTTTGCGACAGGATCAGCATGAACTGAAAGACTGAAAACAAAGTGAAAAGACTTGCCTTTATTGGTATTTTGTGCTGTTGTTGATTATGTAAAAACAACTAATGCAAACGCACAAGTAATATACATTTATTTTATGCTAACAAAAGAGCTAGAAAAATAAAGATATTATACACAACCCATATAATAATAATAACTATGTATAACATATTTTCAACTAGTAAAATTTGCAACATTCAAATTTTTAACAAAATTGAGCATAATTTCAACAACATACAATTTAATTTTTCGAAAATGAAAGACTCTTCCGTTTCAAGATAAACTGTGTGTTTGGGTGAATGCAAATTTGTGTGAAATTGGGGATGCGATGAGGTGGTCGTCAGGCTAATGCCGACACTGCAGGCTTCCCGAGAGTAATTTGAGGTATTATTGAGTTTATTAAGGATCGTATCACGATCATTTATAAGATTGGAGATTATATCTGTTGGCTGTACGTACGTACGTATGTATGTCTGCGCTCTACAGACCACATTTTTTATCGGATTTGGACCAAACTTGGCACAAATATACTAGAGCACAAGAGCTTTAACTCAGTACACATGTCAGCGATCTAAGTTATAATATTCATAATCACATAATAATTAACAATAATAAGTATATATAACGATCCTTATTTTAATCGTTTAATAGGATTTATTTCCTACTTACAATATTTTTAGGTATGTGCAATGCATGACTACTGCTTGCTAAAAAGTGTAGAGAACGAGCGAAGAAATGTAATATTTCTTGATTGAAGTGAGGTGGTTCAAGGCCACACACACACACACACACATCTAGATGACGAATTAATAATATTTGAATATTTATGTGGAGCTGCAATGACACCAAATCCAGTCACTAACAGTGTCCACTATTGTTAACTTAATTGTGTGCGTTATGTTTATATATTTAGTATTTTTTGCCTTTTAAGTTTGTAAACCTTTGTTATGAATATAATTATTACGAGGTAGCTACGTAGCTAAACTTTCTTTGTATAAATTGACAATAATTATTGTAGTAATAATAAATTGCACCAACCTTCACCCCCAACGCATTTTACAATCTTGTGACACATCGTGGTTAAATTACCTCTAGATCATATTGCATAAAAAATAAAAGTACAAGTCTACAATCACAATTACAGGCCCGTATCAGTGCTAGCAAAAGCAATTATTTTTATCAATGCAGTTTTGCTTTTTTGGGTTTTCCTTACTTTATTGGGACAACATGACATAAAAAACAGCTAAATTAAAAAAAATCATTCCCACCTTCCCAATATCAAGACTTTTTGCCAATGATGTACATCAAAACAGCAAACTTAATTTCCCAAAAAGTGCTTTTTTGCCAGCACTTGCCCGTACATCATTTATAGGAGACTTTTACCACAATCTAAGTAATTTTGACAATTGTGAGCATGTAGCCTACGTATATGACAATTTCATGAGTTAATTGGGTTGCAGAGGTAATTTTACACGTAACCCCTTTAGTATGAGATTTTTGAATTGTTACAAAAGCTGGTGAATTGCTAACTTGTACTTATTCCCCAATAGATTATTACCTGTAAACACTTGAATAAAGCTTATCTAGATGAAACGTTTTTAGTTGTTATTATCTACCAATTAAAACGAAATTGGATTTTCTTTTTTATTTGTAAGAAGGTAATCTTAAAAATATAAAGCCAGTAGAAATTAATTTATATTTTGTCCAAGTTTGTTGCAAATTTGGTTTTATTTGTTACAAGTATGACTTGTTGCAGATATGATAGACTTGGATACTACATACACCTTGATGTTCGTCTCCTACTCTTACGTATATGGTGTAAGATACTGGTGATACTCTTAGAGAGAATTACTGATTTAAAAAAAAAACTTTCCTTTCTTCTGCTTTCATCATGTGTGCATAACTTTCCAAGCATATATAAACACACACATGCACATGCGATGTGTACATACAATAATACGTATCCTTTAGGATTATCCTCTCCGTATTTTTAGATGACTCTTGTGTGTTTGTGTAGCAATGGGTATTCTTCTCTTGAAGAAGATAAGATGTGTCTCTCGCTTGTTTGTTTATAAAAACACACGTATATACACGCACACTACTACATACTACACTATTCCTACACAAAAGAACAAATAATAATGTTTGTTGAGTTTACTGTTTACAATATGAGTATTGCTATACGATTTTTTTTAAATCGTTTTTTTTTTCATTTCACACATAGGACTATTCTTCTCCTTCATATTTCCTCATTTTTTCTTGTGATTGCGTTGTACATATATGTACATGTGCATTCACTAAACAATCAAACATTTTTCTCTTCTTCTTCTTCCTCCAACTGTGGAATATGTGGAGAAAGCGAGCAAACAACAACAAACAATGCGGGAGTGTATTATATATATATATATATATGTACAGACAGACATAAATACATTCAGCAACAACTTTACGCACACATCAATATACTTTTCCTTACATACAACAAGATTCAACAAACGACAAGAACAATAGGAAAGAAAGAGAGAGAAACAAGTTGCTTCCTGTTTTGGACTCTCTGTTTCCCATCACCACTACACTCACTACTACTGCCTCCTTCCCGTATTCCTTTCCCATATAAATAGACTTTTCTCCAAAACTGACAATAATAATTTTCCTTCTTAAGTAATATGATAATAGTAATGTTGGATTTCCTTTTTTACTTCTTTTTATTACACACACACACACATCTACACACGACGAGAAACAAAAAAAGTGCTGCTGGTGTTTTTGCTGGAATGAAGAAACTCTTTAAAAGACGTCTGATTTTTTTCTTCAGCGGAGCTTACAAAGATATCTTTACACAAAAAATTCGTCTTCTATTGTCCCATTATTTAAGAATGTAGGTATACATTTGTGTATGGGTTTTTTCTTTCTAAAAAAAATGTTCTTCTCTATTTTTGCCAACAACACCAACAAGATACAAATAAATTTAAACCATATAAATATAATGTATGTATGTATGTCTATATATAAGTACTAACAAGGATTATATAATATGCATTATGTCTCGGTGACTGAAGAGAGCTGGATTTTAGTAATACTGTTTTTATGTACTCACTATATATAGCTGCTCAAAGTGCTTTACCTCGCTACCACCACCACCATCACCACAATACAGAAGTTTTTACGATTGTTACAAGGAGAAAAGATAATATTGACTACGTAACGTAGTAGACGTGGTGGTGGTAGTAGTAGTATTATGTACATGTGCACATGGCCTGATGATGTTGACGATGATGATGATGTCTACACAATATCTTGTTAGATTGATACTGTTATCATCATCAGACTGAAAGGTGTGTAGCGCTTACTACTATAGTACACCACTACTATTTCAGCAGTAATATAAAGCTGAGAAGGTGAACAATAAGTTGTTTTTTTGCAAAGTAGGTACCCGTTAAAAGTCTGCCGTGTAATATGGAAACCTTAGTTGTCTGGCTGATTTTTTTTCATTCGGCTTGATTCCAGAAAAAAACATTCCGGTTCACTTCCGTCTTATTCTTGAGAAATACAGCGATTTAATACGAATACGTAATGAATATACTCCAAGCTTTTCTTAAAGCGATGTAACAAAAAAATGCGGAGGTGTGAGTCCCTGAAGAAGAGGGAAACGGACAAGAACAGGAAGTTTTGGAAACAGAGGTACTATGATACTAAATAAAACCTTTAAGATACTATTGAATCTTTACTCTCTGATCGTATGGCTAAACTATGACCTCATAATAACAAATCCGATTGTGTCCCTGAGACAAATTACCGTTTGTATAGCAAAGTATTTACTAAACAACAATAATAACAAACGATGAAGGTTATATAAACGATTTACAAATTACAACAATTTATTATTATTTTGTTTTACCTTTTTATTGCTGAGAAAGTCCAATCCAAATGTGCCAGCTCCAAACGTCACTGTAACAATGAACGCACTCTCAACACAAAACAACTCTTTTGCTTGATGTTGTGCCACTAAATGCGTAAAATTCAAATGACTTCCGTGCACATTCCGTTCACTTGACATAATATTATTATGTAGGTACATACATACATTTGGTAAGGTGAATTTTTATCCCAACTTTTGTTATGTCGTTATCAAAGTAGGAGGATGTGGAGGAGGTAACAAATAGATTGGTTATTCTTGGACTTTTTTTTAAACACTCTCAATTATGTTTTGCCAAACAAATGCACATAATAATGCATATATATGTATGTGTTTTTCTATTTATAAAGTTGGTACAATATTAAGCTATTCCATACTTTTGTTTGGCTAACTTTCTCCTTTCACAGTGGGATAGAGAGAAGACATATAAATGTTGTGAATAATAAGGTGATGTCTTTGTGATGGAGGAGTAAAATAGCCACAAGGATTGCTTCCTGTGCTCCAGGTTCTTTTATATGGGTTCATGGTGCTTTCACGACTGCGAAGTTTGCTGAGAACAAGTAGTAGAGGTCTCGGTTTTCTAGGCAAACAGCTTGCAGACAATCATTTTTGTTAATGTAGAATAAGCACATTATTATATTAATAGTAGAGTACACACGTATTTATATGTGTGTATGTTTATCGTAATATTAAAAATGTGGAGAAAAAAGGGGACACACACATTCACACTGTTCAGCTCATGTCATGTCGCGCAAGAATGAATATACTGTGGTGCAGGTAATCGGTCTCGGAGCAAAAAAAAAAAATCTCCGCTGCTGCTGCACATGGATTTTTGTGTACTGTCTGTTGTAGCCTGCACCTGCTTCTTCTTCCTTTACTTATTATGGTAATGGTGGTGGTGCAAAATAAGCTAATTTTCCGACAGAGTATTAATCCGAATGATTAGTAAAGGTCATACATTATAATATACAGACAGATGATGATGATGTAAATACACACGCACATATTACGTCTATAACTCATATTATAAACAGATTGGATACAGTTTAGTACCCGGGTTGGCTTTGATGATACATTTATGATTATTTTTATTATTATGTATTTTCATTCACGTTTTCTGCATGAATGATGCCTCACCATCACGGCGTGATAATCATCATGATGATACTTGATGGTTGATACGGTGGTGGTGGTGGGGGTCGAGCACAAACAATATTTCTCTTTTGCGTGATATTATCTTCTTTTTTATCACAAAAGCAGTCAATGAACACCTGGTTCACATACTGACAGTAATAATATTATATTTTGGTATGGGTTTTGTGGTATAACAAACAAAGTGTGTGTTCATCTTCAGAGAAAGAGAGAATGAGTCGTCTTGTAGATTTTGTTTTAATTGTACACACACAGCATTATAAATGGAATCTCATTGGCACTGGAGTATATAAAAAAAGGAAAGTGGTTCATTCATTTGCCGTCGTCGTCCTCACTGATGATTATGTCGTATTAACTCTTTTACTGTTTGTTAAATAACTTGATTTAGTGTATGTTTTGAATGTATGTACATCAAGGTCAAAATTTCTGACAAGGTAATTACAGAGTCGAGTTGCATGTGTTGCAATTACCAATCCTGTTCACGCTGCTTCTACTTTTGTACATGAAGTTTTGACATGTCATGTTTATGAAAGAAATACTTTGTTTGGCTTCTTGTCACATGAGATGTTATAGTAATAACAATGTTTATTAGCATATCCTTATGTGACTGGTTGTCCCGGTATACGTATAATAAGCAGGACGCATAAACGGGAAGTCGACAAAGTCGTAATTAATTAGTGTGAAAACAGGGGTTGCGTCATTTAATAATAATGTGAGTATTTAGTTAAATATTTTAAGTTTTACTTTCACGCATTTAGGTATATTTTATATATGCATAAAATGGGAATTTTTTCTTTACGTAATTACGTGTGTATATATATCGAAATGAGCAAATTCAAATTTGGCAATCAGAGTAAATTGATTTACTGCGGTTTCACTTTTTTTCTATCAATTCGAAAGACACAAACACATGTGGTGGTGGTGACGATGATGATGGTAAATACATAAAATAAAAATTTTTTTTTTAAAGAAACAAGATCACCTGTTTGTATTTCCGTCAAGGAAAAGTGAAAGTTGTGTTTGTTGAACAATATAATGAGAGAATAAACTAATAAACAATTATTATTACGATTGTTATTATTTCTTTTCTTTAAACTTGATCCGATTTTTTTTTCTGAGCTCCGATAAACACGTGACAAAAAAAAGATAGTTTTTTTTGTAGTATCGATTATTATATGTATTTCTCTGTAGCTCTCAAGTAATAACGATATTAATATTTTTAATTTCAATTAAATCACAGACACACCTATTCATGTATGTATAATTTCATGAGGATCGTGATGCGAAATATTTAGTACATAATATAGTTCAATATTATAACAAGGATAAAATTATAGTTGCTTGGCCACTGGAGAACAAATAAGTATATACATCAAGTGTAAATTATTGGTAAAATGTTTTATTATTTTACGCTCAAAATAAAAGCAGCGCGAGGAACCGTAGTATTTTTTTACGCAGATTTTTTTTTTGTAATTAATTAAGTAATAATAGTTATTATTGCTTTACACGTTTTTGTAGTGTTGAGAATAATTAATGTATATACAAAGGTATATATACCTATATATACGTTTTATGTTTCTACATATAGCTCTTCTGAGTGTCGTGTATGTATTGAATTGGTATATAGTCAATAACAAATTTCCGCCGCTGCTTATTTATTCCCATCGATATACAAGCACTTATTAATTTACTTCAAATTCAACAACTCATTAGCATATATATACATGCATACATATATACATTTTTTACTTTCACTTGTTTGCATACTTTTTTTCTTCTTTCACGTATGTATGTATTTGAGTTAGTAGTATGTAACGTGATGATAATATTTTTTATTGCTAATCTGTCACTTTTCTTTTTTGAATTTTTCTTTTACATACACCACTGAATTCTATAACTTTTAAATGAGTATTCTTTTTTCATTTTTCTTTTCAAAGTAGATTTTGTTTTTCTGAGCTGCTGTTATATAGATAGTCCAAAGGAATTTCAATCAAACTTATTGAACAGCAACCAGAAATATTTTTTTAAACTTGCCTATTTGTTTTACTTTCTCTGCCACATAGCTTACAAAATATTTTTTTGTTTTCTTTTATTACAACAACAATAACAAAACATTTCCATTTTTTTTTTCACAATATTTTTTTTTCACAAACACTTTTTCATTTTTTGAGCTTTTTTATGTTCATTTTCTTCTTTTTTTCCTCCTTCAAGTACGTATGTATAACCAATCTTCTACTACCACTAGCACAACATTGTGTATATATATTAGCTCGTTGTTGCAATACTAACACACATTCATTTTATC
>JAHZNC010001699.1:0-17363 GCA_027744095.1 Zhuqinia jingwanae
TATATGTGCTTCCTAAACGAAAAACGTGGTCAAGAATGTGGAGATAATGGTATAGATTAACCCTGATTTTGCAACTCACCTGAAAGGGCACCTCATCAAAAAAAATTGTTGTTGTACTATACTTGCAATTTCATCTTCCTAATAATATACTGTTGACAAGAGGAGAATTATTGTAGTTGCTAAAATGTAGAGATGAAGATTATTTAAATTTCTTGAAAAATCTTGTTTATAACAATTTTATTTTTATTTTCCTTTTAAAAGTCAAAATGTCAAAGTTAAGCTCTCTAATAAAAATTGTTTTCTGAAATTGGTTGAATTTTCAATATATAGATTATTGTAAAAATTGCCAGTGGAAAATTTCATGGAAATTTAGTTCTAGAATGACGCGACAAAGTAAATATCTCGATATTTGGTTAATATTTATGCACACAAAACATATATTTTGATGCATTAGGAACATAGTGAATAACCAAACCTGGTATTTTTCTTTTCAACTGATTTTTTTAAATGTCAAAGTTTTTTAACGATAAAAAATTTCTCGTGCCTGGTTTTTCAGTTTCATGGAGAATTATCATTAAAAAATATTATAAGAGCATTTAACGGTTTCGTGGTATTTGTTGTGGCTATGAAAAATCCTTAATATACTATTCAATACAGATTAAACTTCAAAATTGCCAAGCAACAAACAATCCATATGTTAATAGCTCTTTAATGTTAGCCAAGCCTTATGCATGGCACATGTTACTTACGATCAACTTTAAACAATTATTATTATTATTACCAGCCAGCTCAACAAAATGTTTACATACAGGTAAAAAAATCTGGTTGTATTATTTCTTAAAGCCAAAGTCGTGACAGCAATCAACATAAAATTTATGCAAAAGAAGAGAACAAAAGATAATGCATTTGCAATAGATTCTCATGCATACATTTAATATATATTTGCACCCATAAAAAGACTACACGCCGCCGGTTCCTCTTGTACTAAAGGATGTGTTGTGTTATATTTTGAATGTAATGTAACAGCATCTGAATTTTCATATGCGCGACATGATAATCAATTTGCTAAAACTGAAACCACTCGCTTTAGCACATTTGCGCGTCTTAAAAGATGTGATCATTTTTTTTTGCCAAGTATAGTAAGATGGATTTTATTTTATGCAGGTATTATGCAGCTTGTGTGTGGTGCATGCACGACAGTAATACTGTGACTATACCATATACATTCATGCATGCACACAGCGCGCACACTACAAGAAAGTTAATATGATATTGATAAATGCAACAATATGGGCATCATCTCATCATTAAAATGCAGTTTCTATTTCGAGAGCTCGTTACAACTGCAAATTGACAACTTTCTAAACCCATTTCGTACAAACTTTGAACATTTGACAAAGATTACGTAGTATGTTTTATTCTTAAGTAAGCACGCATGCATTCCTTTAAAAAAAATAAGAATAACAATATAAATGGTAAGGAACATGGCTATACGAGTGAATCATGCGTTGTTGTATGAAAAAAAATCCATATTTATATACAAATGTGTATATGCAATGCATTTGTCATAAAAAACGTATTAACGAAAATATTTGAAATATTTTTACTGGCGATATCACTGATTCTGAATGGGTCAGTTGAATTTTACAAATAGTGTTTTTCATTATTATTTTTTTGCAACTTGTACATATTTTTTTATTATAATAATTGTATGCACATACGTGCGCTTGCATCTTTTGTTTGCACAACGAATTATCAAGAGAAAAAAAGTGACCTGATGTGATCTGTTCTGCTTCTGCCACTACCAACGTGCCGACACCGAGACAAGATTTACAATTCAATGTGTCAGCCGGTAATAATATGTATGCTTATAGGATGAGTAGGTTTTCTGTGCACGTTTTTTTTATAGACAGGAAGACCTCAAACTAAATAAGAAAAATGTAACATTGTCTTACGTCAAATGAGGCAAAACGTACTATACGTAATAGCAGCAAGAAACCAAAGCAATAAGCAGAAGATTCAATTACAGCTTCCGGTTGTTGAGGTATACTGTTTATCAATACTTTTAGCAGCTTTTAAAAACATATGCATATACATAAGCACCTAAATGATTCAGCGCTACGTATCTAATGATTAAAATACATAGTAAAAATGAATGCATATACTTATTTGCTTCTTGCATTCTTATTATTGGTGCAACAGTAGTAGTAGTAGTGCTTTTAAGGGGATTCAAATGACATCAACAATTCATTAAAAGTACAACATGAACAAAGTATTTTTTCTTTTCAACCAATGTAATGTACTTGAAAGGATAGTTATAATGGACCTGTCAAATTCTTTTCCTTAAACAACTCAATCATGTCATTAGTAGAATAAGAAGCTGATGTCCCTTTTAAAATGAACATTCAACTTACTTAAACTAGGCTCAGCCAGCCATAGACAATCAAAAAATTCTATGTACACATACTTACATTTAATATAAAAATATATTTGACATTTCATCTTCACGGTTCGTCCAAAAAGCCCAAAATCACAACAACTCTTCAATTATAATTGGCAACTCACTCATTGCGATACAATTTTAAACACATGTAACGACTCATTGGTGATGTGATGTGACGTGATGACTGTTACAAACGACAAACGTTAAAATCAGTCTGGTACCCTGTATCTTCGGGCTGATGTATTATCACTTACAACTTATCACACTGTGCAAATTCTCTTTTAAATTGGCTGAGATACTCTATAATGATTAGCCTGCCACACGTTTCTCTTATGAGCACGAAGCTACACAATANACCCTGTATCTTCGGGCTGATGTATTATCACTTACAACTTATCACACTGTGCAAATTCTCTTTTAAATTGGCTGAGATACTCTATAATGATTAGCCTGCCACACGTTTCTCTTATGAGCACGAAGCTACACAATACACACACATCGTCAATGAGTAGTGAACTCTTCTTTGCTGCATGCTTTCACCCAATCCTTATTCTATTTTCTTTTCGATATGTGTTCATTAATGAATGTTTAATGATCAAAACGCAAAACATAATATACAAAATACATACATATATGCATATATAGTTTGACTTGTGTTATTTTTTGTAATGCACGCTTTATATCAAAACAATTTGTTTTGTTTTTTCATTGTGTATGTGTTGTAAAATAATTGCATGGTTGAAGATGCACAAGATACCAATTTGAAGATGATGTTATCTTATGTATTTCACAGACGCCTTGAATGCATCTCGGGTGTAATGGTATATACATACATATCTGATTGTTATTAACAAGAGACAAAGTGTGTATTTTAAATGTTCGTTCCCACTTGAGAATAGTATTTAGAATATTAGGCATATATGTATAAATATAATATGCAATGAATGCCTTTATAAACATCGATTTAACAAGGTAAATCAAAAGCTAAAAACAAAATACGTTTTTAGCACTATAAGCCAGCCTTTAAAAAAAAGTTATACGATGTCTTCTGATAAATGAGTAAAGACATGCACTCTCATATATGTAGTCACACACGCAATATTTATAGTAAAGTCAGTACTATTACTCATCCTTATTCACAGAGGTCCTAATGATGATGATAACTATCCGTTTTGTCTGCTTGTCTTTGGGGGGTTGATGATATATGCTAACAAAGTAAAATCCTTCCTTCACCCACTTCTTCTTCTTCTCTAGGTAATCCCACCACATCATCATCCTCATCAAATGCATATACCATACACTTGCTAGAGCTTGATTATATTATTCTTATTCTCCATTGCCTGCAACTATTATATCGGCATCATCAATCTGTCTCCAAAAGAATAGACAACAACAATGCAACACAACTTTATCCCATAGTCACGCTGGTTTTATTTTTAGTCATAACTTGACCTACAAAGCGATTTTCTCCTTTTCGCTCCTGCATACAGAATACAGAAACATTCCTCCTCGCTACATCGACAAACTCAAAAAAAATTTAAAGGATGAATAAATACTAACCAGTAGTGAGATCCTTGTCGACCAACTCTCTCTCTCTCTTTACGTGTAGTTGTATGGAGATTCCTCTCTATTGTATTTGAACGTTGTTGTCGCAGAATTAGTTGGTGTTGATAGTACTTGAAAAATGAGCTTCATATAAGAGATTTCTGTTTACACATTAAATCGGAGAGGAGACACGTCGGCATGTGCAGTTTTACTATGTGATGGATGAATTGTCCTCACCATCACCAATTTTTATTTTTTTTGGTAGACACGTAGTTATAATATGCAATGTGTACAAAGTACGCAGCAGTGAAGTTAATGGATGACATGACATATACTGTTTGTAAACCACCTATTGACTTCTTGTTTGTATGAAAGAAAATTGAAACATTTTATTTACAAAAACTTTGTAAACGTAATTTTGGTGTCTTATCAAATTTTAAATGTTTGTTGTAATGGCTGCAGTTAAAGTTTCTGACTAGTATTACAGTGTAAGTATTGTATTTAAAAAAAAACATACATGACTCAACAAGCTTGTCTGTATGTCTCATTCAGAAAAAAATAGATAGCATATGCATAAAATCCCAAATGGTTACTATTATACAACATTACGTAAATACATCGTAGCTTTCTTTATTGCGTATTACAGTTTCCAACTGCTCCAAGCTCAGACTATTTTCACCAACCTACAGATTTAATCAGACAATCATCGGGTACTTATTTTCCATTGAATGGCATCGTGCATAAACAATAATTAACAATAATATGCATACTCTATTTAATTTATTATTCGGAAACAATCATACAGATTTTTAATCATATGGATGTAGAAAACAGGATATCACCTTAACATGTATGTATGTATTTTATGTATACTCAGAAAACTTTCCTGGCATGGTACTAAGTAACTATCGTAATTTGCATTTCACTATTTATGTTTAGCCGTTGAAAATCTTCTTAAATTTTTTTGTACCCTAAACAGTGCTTTAACAATATACCCTAATGATTTTAGCAAATCGACTTTGTAAGTTTCAACAAAGTTTCAACCCTTTTGAATTATTGAGTGTGTCTCCATTATATTTTACAAGAGATCTAGAGACCAGAAGCTATATATACTAGCGTAAAACATAGCTATCATAAATCAAAAACATACAAGTCTCATTAAAATCTAGGATGTCAATAATAATTATATATAAACTCATGTTGTGTTGATTGTTACTTTAGTAAAAATGCAAACGATACAAATCGTTATTAAACTTTTCAGCTGCGTATTGTACTTATTATTATGTACAAGAATTTCATTGTTACAATATAGCATCATCCATGCAAGAGAAATTCGACGATGACGATGATGGAAAGTTTAAAAAGTTGGTATAGAATTTCATCTATTCTAATTGTGACATTAGACATTAAGGAAACGAGGATCAATGAAGATGAGAACTTTAGATACAATTCATGTCTAATTAGTGGGCTATACTTGAGTGTGTGCGTTTGTTTTGTTTGGATATGTGCACATTTATGGCAAGTCTCAACTAATATTAATGCGGAGGCTCTCTTTTAGCAATAGCAATGCGTATACACATATATCCGAAAATCAGATAATATTAATGGGATTGGCGTTGCTCCTACGGACATTTAATTAATCAAAATGTGCTTAGACGAAAGCCTAAAATTTCTTCCGTGAGATACCTTTTCCCACATCCTGAACAGCATGCGGTCTTGTAAGGCAGATGAAGAGGATCACGAGGATGACGATGCAACATGAGAGAGCGACATGCATCTTTTCGTGATTATAACTATAACGTTTGTTTATATTAACAAAATTTAAAAATTAGTCCACACGAATAACTTTTTTTTTATATAGATACATACTTTGATAAACAATTATTATTACCATTATATTATAGAATGTAAATATCATCATTTTTAATAGTTCATCATCATAAACCTACAGTGTTCCAATCCTCAGTAATATCAACCTCCCCTCGTCGCAAATACTACAAATGTATGCATAATGAATACTATCAACTATGTATATGAACAAATAGCATAAAGGCATGCTCAACACAATTTGCTACACAATGTAAATATTTTTTTGGATTTCAAAACGTACTCGTAAGTGTCTTATTAATACTTCCAAATAATAGCATTAGCATTTTAGCAAATCTTGAAAATCTTTTTACAACAACTTGTCTGTTTATTTGGACAATGTTTTCACTTTTCACATACATATTTCATAGTTATCTTTTGTATTTGGTTGACATTTTGAAATTTCGCATGTCATTTTCTAAAGTTTCTGATAAATTACAGTTCTGGTAAACTCATTAGCAAGGGCAAATTATAATAGGAAGGAATAAGGTACTTTTTTTATGATAATAATAATAATAATAATATGTAGGTATGCATATGTCTATAAAATCGCCCTAGTCATTATATATTATAGTCTACTATAGAATATTTGTATGCCTTCCAGTGAAAAGTGAAATGATTTCGCTAACAAAAACAAAATTGATGAAATATTGATCATCACCACCACCAGAACCAGTTTTGTTCCTTTTAATCAATTTTCATTTGATATACAGACAGAAATCCTTAAATATCCATCTAGATTCAATTTCGTCACGACCCAAGAAATTTGTATTTATCAATTTCTAAGTGCTTCTTTGTCACTCCCAGGCGAAGAACATGTATTTGTATCACAATGAACGGCAGGCACGACGCAGGTAGACAAGGTATATGGCTGCCGTAGGCACAAATCCTTTTTATCGTTGAAAAAAAAATCCTGTTTCATTTTCATTCACTGTTTTATACATATTTTTTTATGACACATGATGTTGGATGTGTGTAAAATGTAATATAACACGAAATGAAAAACTGATTTGAAGAGTTGCACTAATTAACTGCAAATTGATCTTTTCTTTCAAGAAATTGAATTCATCTTATATTATTATAATGAAGATGATCATCCTCAGCCTCATCTCGGAATATCTCATGCTATATGTACCTGTCTTTTCTTGATATATTTTTTGCAAAAATCGTGAGGAATTTTCTTTGCATTAATTTTTTCCCCAAAAAGTTGATAACGATTATGATATGAAAAGAAATTAAAATTTGCAAAAAAATACACAAGCAAGCTGAGAGGGAGGATGAAAATTATCATCATGATTATGATGATGATCATGAATGGAACAAGCTTTGTGAGAAGCTCTGCATCATCTCTCTCTCTCTCTCTCTCTTTAATATAATGCAATGCGTAATGTGTAAAAGCTGAACCAATAAACAGTTAAATATGACGACGACGACAAAAAGGCGACTCACGCGTCCTTCGCTCTCTACCTGTCTAATTGTCTTTTGTATTTCTCGGGCATCCTCATCAAACTTTATTGATGAACTCATACTATCTATCATAATATCTCTCTTTCCTTGCTTGTTGTAGATATAAGTATATTGTTGCCTACTACTATATAGCGTATGTATGTATTGTATGTGTGTGCTCGTTGCGCATAGTTTAATAAATCATAATAATAGTATTCAAGATATATAGGCACTCTGTGATGCTGTTATAAAATTGAAAATGAATATACTCAGAGGAGGTAATTTAGGGCACAGCATGAGGATCTACCTGTCTAATTGTCTTTTGTATTTCTCGGGCATCCTCATCAAACTTTATTGATGAACTCATACTATCTATCATAATATCTCTCTTTCCTTGCTTGTGATATAAGTATATTGTTGCACTACTACTATATAGCGTATGTATGTATGTGTGTGCGCGTTGCGCATAGTTGAATAAATCATAATAATAGTATTCAAGATATATAGGCACTCTGTGATGCTGTTATAAAATTGAAAATGAATATACTCAGAGGAGGTAATTTAGGGCACAGCATGAGGCAACCTTAGCAAGAGATGATGTACAAAAGAAGGAAATATCACACATTGAGCAATCCCTTGCAAATGAGTGAACATCACCAACAAACGGATGATAGAATAACAATAACACCACCACCACCAACCACTGTAGTCATCCATATAGTGGTGGTGGTATATATTATGAACCTATGTAGGTATTTTCATTCTGCATTAAATATGGGCAATCGGAGCAAGCAAGTAGCCGAAGAAGAATCATCATCACATCACTCGTTAAACATTGACCATGCGTAGAAGAATGATCATATAGCCACCACCACCAGCGCCACAACAGTACAATAATTATATGAAGTTGCAGTTGAAGATTCATTATATTTACATGTTGGCTTGTCATGTCATGTGTCTTCTTTACAACAAATACACAAGAGAAGATGATCAATGTTTACGAAATGTTGTTCTGTCATAATTTGATGGACAAAGGGCTCCTAATCGTAGTTCAGTCACCTTGATTGATTGTTCTTGTAGAGACGTGGTACTTTGTTGTACAAAAGATCAATACTCATTTATGCTCATTATATGATGTAGATAAAGCTAAAAAGCTTACAAGTATAAATATAATAATATATAACTTAGGTATGTAATAAAAATGTATTATATACGCTTCAATTTTATGTATCAACAAACAATGTGTGTGTGCAACAGTGGAATCAAAGTCAATCTCCGATTTTCTTTGCACATAAGCTGTATAGACACATTAGATTTAATAGTGGGCTATTAAGAAAATTTTACTTAATTTAAATCTACTATTTTGACAACGCAATACAATTTGTACAATATCCCCATGATGCGTGTGTGTGATGAACCACGAATGAAATTGGAGGTGCACTATGTGTTAGCATATTCATTCTTTAGTTTAACCTAAATATTTATCATGCATTCAATCATGCATGACCAATATTATGTCGACCGTCAAATAATAGTCAAAGGTTTATCATTATCACTACAACCCAAGCAGTTGTCCTTCTTGTATAGTATATATGTTGTGTGTAGTGATGATAGATGCCGATCAACAGTTTAAAACCCAAACGACAATTTTTTCAGGGTACACGTTTTTATGTGTACACTTAGGTGGCTGTGTCTACTTGAAATAAGTTGGAATCAAAGTAATCAAACTTCGAAATAAGGATAAAAAAGAGCCACAAATATTATTAGCTTCTTTTATCAAACTTTCTATACATTTATTTGGACTGGTTGACAAGTTATATTTAAAATTGGTGAACTAAGATGAGAAATATAATAATACCTTTGATTTGGAAAACTTTGATATTAACTCTAGCTTTAAAATGGGATTTGGCGATGAAAAAGTTGCATATTATGATGCGCCTTCCGGCCATTAAATTTTTTTTTTCATATTTTTTCTGTACATTATTTGGTAGATTATTTTGTTGAATTCGTAAACCACCCAAAAAATGGTCATAAGAAACAATGGTTCCCTGGGAATATCGTGTTAACACCCGCAAGTTCATTTTGATTATTTCATCTGCCAAAAACACAACACGTAATTTTTATGCTTCCATTTTTAATTCACATTTATTACAAAGAGTGTAATAAATATGGGATAAAATACGCCACAATGCTAAAAAAAATTAAACTGAAGAAAACTGTTTGATCAGCAACTAATGATTTCATGACTTGACAATTTTCATTTCATGGACGAGCTAAATGGGGCAGTCGGCGGTACTTTTTGCCTTGAGCTGTTCCTCTGTTTGTTATACTGCAATGGTAATAAATGTGATTATGATTTTATAGACCTCCCAGTACGATTTCCCATTTATAGCCCTAGTCTCTATATGTCCTTTTGTGACACTAACTACGAGACTCCACAGTTTTACATGCTTAATAGGCGCTGGTTTCTGTATCAATTTTACATTAGAAGTATCATATTATACCTACCTAATGAATTAAACCAAATCTACGTAATGTTGTATAAACGTAGCTCAATGATGCTTAAAGGATACCCCTTTAAAGTCATAATAACGCATAAAATACCAATGAACTTGTACTAACCTTTGCATTACTTGGAGAAGAAGTATATACCTCTCTCTCTCGAAATAAAAAATATGGAAGACCGTAAGATTTTCTCAGCGGATGAATTTGACTGTTGGTTTTATAATACAAAATATACAACGCGATCTTCCAGTTTGTACACACATATATCAATTCAAGTATGCGACACGGAAAATACCAACAACAAGCTGCTGGACAGGCAGACTAACAACGAAAAGGATCAAGTGTGACTTTGTAACTGTCACGATGTTTAATAACGGAATCCTAAGCAGGTTGACAGAAAAATGTAAATCTTGGTCAAACCAGAATGCCACACTGGTGTGTCTTTTCTAACTACTCCCATTGTTTATTGCACGATCTTGAACAAACTATAGGGAATCACCAAGAATTGGGGATGACGATGCACCAATATACGCAACGTCATTTATACATGTGTAAAATTTATGTAAAATGTCTTGCATAAAGTCTGATGGCATCTCGCAAACTGTGGTTTTTAGATGGGAAGGTAATCCATAAAATTTTCATGTAGTCTTTAAAATTGCAACTTTATTACAATAAAAATGAAGGTTCGTTGTTGCCTGTGATAATTATTACAACTTGTATCGAATACAAGAGCTGCATAATATCCACACAAAAAACAATGACACTTGCTAAAGGTGTACCATAAATACCGTAAGTGAGGACACTTGTAAAGGAGCATTTAAATATTAAAGTTTGATTTACTAAATTAGCAAAGAGTTAAACGTTGACAGTCAGTGACCATTTGAACTAATAACTGTTTTTTCTTAAACGAAGTATAGAAGTAGCCAAACTAGATGCATACATATATTAATCCGAATTAATTAAATTATTTGAATTCTTTCCATCCTACATTCCATGCAAATCATATCTTAATACTACGTGCAATGATTTTTAGATTGATTGAAATAATGACTTGACCTCGCCCAACCCCACCGAGAGATAAATTTAGGTCAAAATCAAACTACATTTTCGTGTACTGCTGACAGAAATAATTTAAAATCGGTGCAGTTTTGGAGCAGAGCCACAGACGGCGCTGAGCTTATAATTTCACATAAGGCACCTGCTCAGGATATTATAGCATCAAGTCTTGCTAATGATGGAGCTCTGCTTACATTGCTCATTGGCTAGTGACAGAGAGACGATCAATAAATTACAAGTTTATATTGATATTTGACCAAACTCACAAATCATTTTCATCAACATTGAATAATGTTCTATATGTTTGTTTCATTGAGGAAAATTTTCTTTTTGTGTTGGTGTTAGTCAGCACCACCAGTGGCCTTTTCGTACTACAAAACAATAACATTTTATCCATTATTATTATCAACAAACTGCAACATCTTAGCTGCCACTAATATAGACAGCTGCAAGTTGACCATCATCCTCCTTCATTAACATCCAAATAAACGCTCCTAAACATGTTCTTACAATACGCATAGGTATATCCTCACACTGAGCAGACAGTTTAGGGCGAGGCGTGTTGTCTCTGCGATGACGCCAATGGAATCTACATAGAACCTCTTGCAACTACATCATTTTATGAATTTATGAGTTGACATGGCGAGGAAATCAATATTATTACGATTATCTCAATGTAGCACTAAACATTAGCAACAAATAATATTGTGTACATTGACTTGATGACAAAGTACTTGGGTTGATTGCTTCTATCATGATGACGTATTAATCACAAAAAAATCTTGTGTGAAATGCCAAGTAATTGCTGGGCCAGCAAATCATAATTTGTTAGCGCGGTATATAATCATACGAATTAAGTTAATCACTATCGGTTCTTTTTAATAGAAAAAGTTCTTGATTTGTTTTCAATGATTATTTTAATGAGAATTAAATTTTAAAACTTTAGTTTCGAGTGAAAAAATAGTTCCGGGTAGTTTTTTTTAAATAAACCATTTTAGAAGTTCGACGCCACAATAAATTAATAATGTTTAACGAACGATGTATCCCTCAACAGATGAGTGGGGTTTGGATTACTAAGGGTACCATAATAAATGTATTTCATAACGCAAGATTAGGTAGGGTACTCTGAATTCATTTTTCTTAATTCAGGAAGCTGAACAATTATGTGGTTCTCACCTCAGCATTCATTATGACATTATAAAAGTATATTTTGACTTGCTTTGTGATTTTGATTTGCATCTGCTGTCAAGTTAAACTGTCGTCATAAGGGTTTACTAAAAGGTATTGAAAGGAAGAAGACGTTATTATGCAATAAAACATAGTGTCATTTACAACGGAAGCAGTGCATGGGTAATTAATTTAAAATGATTGTTATTGCATCGCTTTCATTTAAAAAATATTCTTTGTCAATAATAAACTGAATTGAAGCTTCTTGTGTTGCTTAAATGGGGGTGCGGGTGAATGAAAATTAAAAAAAAGTATGCTGCCTTTATATATATATAACGTAACTAACAATTAGAGCAACTTTTTTTTGAAGTACTTGAACCATATTAGCATTTTATCTTTTTATTGTTGAGCCGATGCATGAGGCCTGTAAACAAGCATTGTGAAGTTTAATGTCATGTGGGAAAACAGGTTATCATGTGCTTCTGCGGTTACCTTCAGCCATTAAAACGACAAGATAATAACATATGCAAGAGTGTAGGAGACATTGTCAATTAATACATAATCAAAAATAATAATGCATAGCCCAAACCCATGAAATGCAACCGTCGGATGATGTGCACAAAATTACTTGTTTAAGGACCAAATGAGACAGACTGCCACACGATGACAAAGAAAATTCATACATAAGTAAAAAATTTATAATCAATGCACCAGCTGCCATACATTTTTTAATGATTCATACATATAGCCATTATAAAATTTAAAATAAAGTCTTGTGCGACACATTAGAAATGGCATGGAATGTTTATTACATGTATGCAAATATATAAAAAATAAATGATAGAAGTAACATTTCTGTAATTTGATTAGATCTAATGATTTCACTCGTTTGATTTCAACGTAAAATTTATTTCGAGTGTATAGTGTACGCGTATATTAATAATATGGTCAAAAAATAACATGGGCTCATCGTCAGAATCAGAATGTCATGGTCCTGCTTGAATTTGCACATGTGTTTACAGATATTTATCATTAAAAATGTCATTTATCATTGTGAATATCATCATGCATGTTTGCTAAACACTTTGTAACATAATATGTAGTCCAGTAATAAAAATTACTGACAGTGGCTGGCTGGCAAGCGTGTGCAAACGAAAACTTGAAGTTTCGAAACAACTTGCTACAAAGACAAGTGATCATCTATTTTAGTGTACAACAAATCATTATATTTGCATCATCATCAGTCAGCATCCATTTTCGATCCCTACTTGTCACCATAAATCAACATGTTTTAGGGTAATGTGTGTATAGTCTATCAACACTGTATAGATCTACCTTTGTTAAGAAATTATAATAAAGTTTTTTTATGTAACGAAAACTTTGACATTAAAATTGACACATGCATTTGTCTTCACTTGAGATTGTCTGCACAGTTATAAACTACAACAATGAATGTATATCACTTTTTGCGTATGTTGTACCTGTAACCCAAAATAAAACTAATCTCATCCATCTTTAAAATCAAAGTAATATACCCGGATATGCACATAGATAGGTAAAAGTTTTAATTTTATGAAGGAACTGGTAAAAGTATAAGAGAATGAAAAGTGAAAAGGGACTGCAAAAATTCTTGCATAAATTCATTTATATAGCCTGTGAAGATAAATAATATATTTTTAGAATTCCATTATATTAATCACAGCAACCACATTTGACTAGTTTATATACAGACAATTGATCTAACAAGTGTGAGTTCTAGAGAACACATGGGAAAATGCTATTCGACGTCGTGCAGAAGACACATCTTATTAGATCAACACATGAAATTGCGCAAGTCCTATCAATTATTTAAGAATCAACAAAATCTCATAATTCCAATCATTATATGTAGGCTAGAGCTCCAAAAAATGCAGCTTTTAATTCTGAATAATTTCAGCAGCCATGGCATGTTTAAGCAGGTAAACCCTTCCTGTCCGTTCTTTTAAATTCAAAATACGACGTCTAAAATTATTTGACTACAAGGAATCTTAGGACTGAGTTATTCTTCTAGGTGAACAAAAACTGGAATACACATCAATATTTTTAATCGCTTTAATAGTTAAACAAAATATTTTTAAAATAATAATTTAGGGAAACAACGAGTATATTTGAAGTAAAACATTTTTTAATTTATGCTGCACGCAGTGATTTTTTTGGGTTTGCTGAAACAACATCCGACTTTACGCCGCGTTTCACAGAATTTGCCTTATTTGTCTCCATCGAGCAAATACGATATATACCACAATGTACTTCGTAATATTCCAATTTAGATACCTAAATTTATGCATGCTTCTGTGTGTATATTTTAAAGAGCAAACAAAACGTTGGCCAGCTTTCTCTTTAAAACTTATGACGTCACTTGCAGAATATAATATATTGTCGTATTATCGAGTTATGTCGTGGCGCACTGCATGGTCCGAAGAGCCTAATATTTTGCAACAGAGCATAGTATAATTTTTACTTTCGTTTAAAACTATGTGTAGAGGAGGAAGTGAAAAAAATTGCATTATTCTAATTAAAGTAAGCACACACATAATTGTTTGTAAAAATATAATTTACAAGTAGCAGGTATACAAGTTATGACTACGTATTTGTTACAAATGTAATATATGTTTATATACTTTCGTGAATGCTGTAAAGTAATTTGTCTGCAATCACGAAACAACCGATTTTACTTTTTTTATTTACAGCGAAACAACGGCGCCTACATGGATGAAGAAACCAAACTCATACTCAAACTTCTGCATGCATGTAGGTAGGTAGCTCTATCTACGGTTGACGGTACATAATATTATTGTAAAGAAGTTAATTTTATTATCTTATCTGCATACTTAATTGCTCTGAAAGTAGGACAACACAATTCATGGATTTAATTACAGAGCTACTAATAATCTAATGATAATGTTCCATGTTTTTACATTTACAAATGCGTGAATTTTTCATGTACTTATTCATTCAAACTTATTGTATACAAAAAATTTACCTGTGTATTACGCTACAGGGCGTGCATATGTGTGAAGAAAACAAAGAAATTGTCAGCTACATAAGGTAGCCTGTATATCAAACTCGAAACTAATTTTGCTTCCGACCACCAAACATTATTAAATTTTGAGATATAATTGTAAAGTACCCCCATCGAATCATCATTGGAAAACTTTGTATCAATTACCTCACAACACAACATCTACTACTACCACTACTAATTAACTACCTTCATTTAGTACATTTTTTCAAAGTATATGTTTACCTTTTAAAAAAAATTATCATATTTATATTTATGAACTTGAAGCTATCCTTTAGAAGGTCTTTTGTTTCAATTTTAAAGGGAAGAAGCTTATATTCACCAAATGTTTAAAATGCAAATGGAAGTGGTGTATGCACTTTTAGATATGTACATACGAGCATCACTGTGATGACTGCATTGGTTGACGTGTGAGTGTGCAGTGTGTAGGTATTTCAACAAAAAATTGATGAAGCAAATGATGATGCAGCAAGCAACTCTAAGACAGGACATAATATCTCTGCCATTTCATTATGCACAAAAATGGCAACAACATTAGAAAACGTTTTCCGAAATTGAACGCTCTAATACTTCCTACACCTGTGTATATTATTATATAGCTTTTTGTGTATAGCTAATATATTTTTCGGCTAAACTAAAAGCAAACTGATTTTTATGCAGCCGTAACTTTTGTGCATGACTTACGATTGTCTTCTGCCAAGACAATGCGTAACTGAATGAAATCGTCCGTCTTGTTCAGTAGGCCATAAAAAGTTTGATGAAGGAAAACACGAGTCGTGATTTCCTGACTTTTCAGAATGGTCCTTTACTGTTTCGCATGTTTATATTTTCTTGATAAACAATATTAAATATGTGAAGAGTCAAAAGCAATATATTACATTATGTAGATGCAGAATAATAATAATAATAATAATGTGTACACGACCAATACGTAAAACTATATCAAGAAAGTGAATTAAAATTCAAAATTCATCAGCTCACTCGACACCATGCTGTCGTTTTATTGGATGTGCAAACAAGAAACTCCTTGTAAATTGTGTGTAAATAGAAAACTATCACATTTATATATTTTTTGCTAATAAGTATGTGTAAATGGTATAATATGTACAAAACATGCAATTTATTTATTTTTCATTGTGCAGAATATATTGATCTCTGTGAAACGTACAATTATTGCAAGAAGATTGGCGTTATGCACTGATCCAATTTGACGGTTAATGACAATAAGTTATCATTACAATAATCCAACAAAATATATATCCCTTTTTTGCATTTAAAAGATGTACATATACTCGATAAACAAAACAATCATTTTTTTCTCTTCTAGAGGAAATAAAACAACATGCATGACATACCTAAAGATTTCTTGCAAAGATTTTGATTCTGCTATCAACTCACATCTGTCAATCCATAAAATGTATGTGTCTGTCTGTGTGAGTTGCCCTGCCATGATATTATTTTTGTTCAACAGTTTGAGTTTTTTTGGTGCAACCCTACCAATAATAATGCAGTTTTGTAATAAATTTTTGTAATGTAATAAGATTTGAATATTTTTGTTTTTTGTCTATTGTACTAGTTTCCCTAACATCATTTATGATTTCCTTAAAAGTGACAGAAATTTCAAAATAAGATAACCAATAATAGAAAAATGAATAGTGTGTTGTTTTGATATACCACACACAAAACAGGAAACAACAACAGGGTATAAACAGAACTGAAAGAGTGCATGTTGTGTGTATGAATATAAGAATGGAATTAGGCAAATGGTTTGCATTATTATTATTAAAAATAAAACATTTTATAGCTATAAAGATATGGCATCAAAAGCATTAGAAAATTTTCCTATTAAGACGTCCCATTTGCATTGGGAGCACATCCAAAAAAACGTCTGCATTGTTTTCTCAGGAGACATTTACAACGCTCGTAAATATTAACTAAATATACATTTGCAAAACACATCCGAATACTCCTTGCAATAAAAAAAGGCTGAACATAATATCAACACTTTATTTTGCATTAAGTGAAAAACAAAACAAGTATTATAAAATGCCGACAATCAACGAATTTTCAGAATGTAATCAAGCAAACTGACATGCGAATATTGTGACAATTTTCAAAAGATGTAATGGAGTTAAGAGAACATGCATACAAACTCTTTAATCTTTTAATCAAATTACTACACATTTCATTTTCTTTTTCACTTTCTTATGGTCTTAAATTCTATCCCATCAGCAGCATAAGCATTGGGAAATGGATGGCATACCTAATGTAATA
>JAHZNC010001700.1:0-17755 GCA_027744095.1 Zhuqinia jingwanae
GACGGACGGCCGGCCGGCAGACAACGCCAAATTATAATGTACTTCTTTCGAAGTCCATAATAACTCAAGAAAGGGTTGTCTGTGTGCTTTAAGCATTTTTATAATATTACATCCCACGTTAAAGCTGTTAGTCTTAGTATCTCCTGGAATTCATAGAGGTAAAGTTAGTTATTATTATTTTATGGTACTTCGTGTTGTATGTCTAAAGAAAAGAAAATGACTGGTGGAAAGGAGACGTCAAAATGCCGAGCTAATTGGCCTGTTGGCGGAGATTAGTTACATGACATTATTTTAGTTGAATGATCGGCTTTCTCCATTCTTTACTGGCTCCTTTTCCCACTTTGTATTCATTTCGTGTTCCCTTTAAAATCTTTTTTTTGTTACTGAGCTATTGTTGTTTTGTAGTTATAACGGAGCAATAAATTTATGCTTTACGGCGGTGCTGCTGTGTTGTTAAATTTAAAAAACTTTATCTATAAAACTCTTACCACTATGAATATTAGTTACTATCGATTGTTCATTTTGCAGAGGGAATTTTTATTTATGATGAAGTGTTTGACCATTTTTAGTTGTCACGTATAACAGAAACAGGAGTAACATTATGTTATCTTGTAGTAGGCAAAGTATGATATATTAAAAAATTCCATGAGTTGATTGTGTCATAGTGGCATGATATGTTATACCCTCACATCACACCAACTATTACTATATTTATCAAATTACGCCATTTAACAGTCAAAGAAAGCGTTACGAGATCGTTTACATAATAAATACTAAATAAATGTTTATCAAAAAGAAAATTGTTAATGGAGCCACTTATCATCGTTTATATTTGAGTTTAGGGATAGTAATAGGTTCTAGGTGAGGTGATGATAGACCAGGAAAACGGAGAAGACGAACATAATTCATTGCGTAATACAGGCGTCTGTATTTTAACTGTAGCGGATCAAATGAAAGGTTACCTAAACTCTCCTTCTCGTCTCGCCTAAAATAATAATATATTTATGTTCCCGTGGTCGACTTTTTCGTGAATACATAGTAGGTATACAATATTTAGTAGCGTGTGTTCTGTTCACCTGTACTATCGGTTGGTAAAACACAGTAATTATTGAGCATGGCCGGTTGGTAATACGGTTGGTTAGGATAAAAACAGAAAGGTTATATTCTTGTATTCGTTAATAATGTAGTATCGAGTAAAGTGGGTTAGCTACAATGCATGTAGCCACACAGGACAGGACATTGAACGGTTTGTAATGTTATCCATTAGTATCGGATTATATGATTGTACAAGACATTTTCATAAAGTAAGTTTTTACATTTTCCCGAAGAATAGGAGCTCTCTGATGGCTATTGACTCATTAGTAATGAGTAATAATAATGAGATTGAAAAATGTGTATAACAATGAATGAATTTGAACGGTGCCACTTGCAATAATGGTCAATGGTGTGAGGACAGATAAGTAAGTGCAGTTGTGAGAGAAAACAACTGAAAAGCAGGCATTCCATTCCGGCAGCGCAGCACCGGTAACAATGCCTTTTATAATAAAAAAAAACTATGATGATTACGTGCCGAGTGCCTACTTTACACCTTACACGTTCCGATTTGACAACTTTTTCAACGCAGTCTATTAGCATTACTTGTATATAAGCAAGCGATCCGTCAATCATATAACCTACACAAAAGACTGTCGCACAAAAGCATACTATGCACATCATGGACTCATGGCAAATACTAGTTGTTTGCAATGCACCATTTATCCTGTTGTTCGTTTAAACTCTACGTGTAATAATATCAATTGCTAGGTTTAGCAATTTTTAAACCTTTTTCTACAAGTCACCAGTTGCTTTACTACTTACCATCACACACCACACCACAATTACTAACTACTACCAACAAAACAACTAGCTCTCCACAAGCAAAAAAAAATATCGATATGAGTCGCATTACTTTACTACTTCAAACTTATCATTCTATTTCAGAGAAATATAGAGTGGTTGGCCAAATCGAAAAGTAGTATAAAATATAATGTGCTTATGTAGTAGTTTTGGGTTTTATGTATGAGTACACGGATATATATATATTATGAGCATATATAAAAGCAACAACCTCTTTTTTTCTCACTTGCTTTGCACTTACACCACCACCGAACAAGCAAGAAGAGCAAGAACATTGTATCAACAACATCATCTTCATCATCATTTATGTTGAAAAATGTAAGTGTATATATAATGCAGAGGAGAGAGAGAGAGAAAAAATACACGGAGGTATGTTGCACTAAACTAACTAAGATTGGTAGTCAAATCCAACTTGGGTGGTCGAACTCCTTGCTCGTGCCTTCAAGGCGGAGCAGCAAATGTTGTATCTTCTGCTTAGTTAGTTTGCTATATGTATTCATTTTGTTGCCTGTCTTCTTTTTTTCTCATCTCATGGATAATATAATATATCCTTTTTGACTCGATTGGAATTGAGTTCTCATTCTTTCCAAGTGTCTTCATCATTCCACTTGCAGAGTTTGCTTGATGATGATCCTCATCGTTTTCGTCAACTTTCATTCTGTGGCAAGCTATTTTATTGCCATTGCAGTTGTGTTGTGCGAGAAGTGCAAAGTTACTTATTTCGAAAAACGTCAACAGCATTTCATTCTGCACACACGGTACTATTCAACATATCCCATTACTCAATTCGCTATCAGGCACATATCGTTTGATTAGCATTGTTGCTGTGAAATGGAAAAGTGTCGTGGAGGGCTATTGACCTGGGAGCTGTGAAAAGGTCACAATCACAAGTGGCAAACGTCGCTGCTGCGACAAGTGATTTTGGGTGATGCATTACGTACGAATTAGTTCATAGTTGCTGCGTAAAAGGTTGTTGTGTATGGCATAAAGCCACGTAAAAAAGAGCCTTGCACGTTCATTTTCAACCCTTTACTTTCTTTTCAAGCAAGAGTTAAATTTTTTTATGGTGCTTTTAGTGGTGATGATGTGATTTGCAAATCGAATATTGGTGAATTGGTGCTGATCGTTTTACCATCGGTGCTGAGTAACAAAATGAATGAGTAATAATCGAATGAAATCTTGTTTATGCACCGATTTCACAACCAATAATAATACATGATAATTGAATTAATCATCCTTCAGCAGACATAACTATATGTTCCACTTGTGGCTCATATCACGATCTTGACTGATCTGTCTGCCTCTTTGCCCTATACATTAGCGCATGTGTGGTGGTGAATGGTGACGGGGATGAAAAAATATTAAAAAATACAAGTTTTGTCAGTGGTGGTCGTTGCATTGTCGGTGTTCTTCTTGTGTGTGGTGCAGTGCAGTGTAATTGCTACACAGAGTAGTAATGTGCCAAAGGATTGGCACCATTTTTTCTTGATTGAGTTGTTTCTGGTGAGATCAAAATAGTACAATTAACCTAATCTTCCTTCACTATCACTATTACCGTGTTGTATGGATAGTGCTTTTGAAATTAATGAGCATACAATAAAAAATGCAAATCCGAATGTTTTATTAACCCTCTCCACGTCTAAAAAATCCGAACCAAATTTAATTGACTTACTTCAGGCCTGGTAAGGAATGTATATAAAATACAGATTGCGACCAGGGCTATTTTTTATAATGTGAGTTTTTACCTCGTGTGTGTTGTGGTTACTGATGCTGATGTCTCTGGTCCTAATTAGATTTCCACTAAATAAAACTTGGGTCGGCGACTCTTTATGCTGTTTTTTTGTTGAATGGGAGCAAAAGAGCACGGAACCAACTGAAATTGTGTTCGTGACTATTACGGCGCACAGTGTACAGACAGACAAAGTACTCAATCATCTAATTTTATATTTTCAACAAAACATACCATATCATCATCAGCATCATGATATGTTACACATCGCACCGTATGTCTTTTTGGATCAATCATAGGATTTTTTAGCAACGAGTCATGTCATGCAATCTGATGCATGTTTCGAGAGTACTTGAATTCTTGGAATTAAATTTTGTACATCTTCCCAAAAATATAGAAGCATAAGAAAAGCTTCATCGTGTACCTCAGTCTTAATTGTACTTGTACATACATAAGAACACAAGATAGATTTTGTGTGGACGTGTTAAACTTAAGGTATTTTTAACTCGTTGTCAGTTTTTTTGGTTGATACGGTGGCATCTTGGAATAAGAGGCAAATGCCCGGAATACTGTGTCATCTCATCATCATCATCAATTTTAAGCTCTACTGTTGCCGAAGAAAAAAAAATTCTTGAGAAGAAAGGATGTATAACGAGTGAACACATGGTTATGTTTGACACAACGTTGTCGAACCGGGAGACTTATGTACTTACTCATTATTTCCATGTGTCTCTCGGCCAAAGTTTTACAAAAAAAAAAATTGAACACGCATTTGGATTTTCTACTTTTTGTGATGATGATTAAACTATTTATACAATTGCAATGATGCTTTAAAATAGCTTTACTCACTTCAATTGAGTTTCAGTTATGTGCGATGCAATCTTTTCCATTTTCCATTCATTCATTGTTTGATTTGATTGTACCATTGAAGGAAATGAGTGAAAAATGAAATGCCAAAGTTTTTTTTTAAATCTAAGCTCAACCAAATTCTTTGCCTGTGATGATTGTCAGATATTTTTCTGACAAAATCTTCCAACTCTTCAAGTAAAATTTCTCTACACATTTGGCATTAGCAGCGGTATTTTTCTTGTTAAACCAGGATTTGTACATGCGTACATTGTCAGTAGGATGATGATGATGATAGCGTTGATGTGTTTTTACAATGCGTTGTGTTGTTACAAGAAGAAGGGTGTGCGGGTGCATTGAAAACAATAACATCATGGGATTTGTACCTTTCTTCTTCAAATGTCATCATCATCGTCAACAGTCGAGTAGTGGAATTAACATACGTCGACTACAAGCCAAGCTAATCAAACGTAAAACATAATTAGTAAATAGTGTGAAAGATCTGTGTGTTGTTATATACAGTCTATCTATACATGTGTCACGTTTACACATAAGTGAAAAAGTGGAATTTGTGCATTTTTTTTGTGAATTTCTATTTGCCTACATACTTTGTTCATGGTGTGCATTTTTTTTGGATTGGATCGGGATATTCGAGGATTACAACTAATTATTGTTAACGTACGGATTTTCGTGTCAGTAGGTAATGACAGTTGTAATACATTAGTAATCACGACGTTGCATGTAAAAATGATTAATGAGAAATTAAGAATGCAAGCAAATGCATAAAAAATTATTTTCGTTTGTTTGTTTGAAATGTATGCACGTATTATTATTATTATTGAATTGTAATCAACTTGCACCATAACATTAATGATAGCTAACTTTGGTACATTTGTGTTGTTGTTCTTTGTGGCATTTGTAAAGGTTAACATAAAGATGAAAAAATTCTGAAGTAGAGTGAATGCAAATAATATAATGAAATGCTGATTAGCCAGAGTGTCAAAAAAGGATGAATGTATGTATATTTCTCTCGTGTATTATGCTTTGTACATAGGTAATACACACGTTGTTTGTTGTTTCCCATTTCGGCATATTTCTATTTTTTATGGTGTAATAGAAACATGGCCCTTGAGCAAAAAGGTGAACCAAAACACTACACTTTTATAATGATAGGGATCATTAGCATTATAACAACAACATGCTATATAGGGTTGGTCCATCTCAATCTGCTCAACTCCCCTGTTATCCAACAACAAAGGATACACAGATGCATACATGTCACAAAGTGCATTGGCTACAAGCAGAGATGCTAATATGTTTGTAGAGATGAGAAGAAAGAAGGAGAGGAGAGATGAAGTGCGTACCCATGTTGGATTAAATATGCTAATGTCTCAATCTCAATCAAGAATTTTGATTTTCGCCACGCAGAGAGAGAGGCAACAAAATGTTTACATGTATGATTGTATAGTAGCAGGTAAACTTGCATGGGAGAGGAGATTGAGCCAAAAGAAAGAAAATGATGATGAGGTATATATAATATGCATGGATGTATCAAATAGGTTGAGTTATTGAGATGGGATGATGATCATCACATCACCGTCCTTTCATTTCAGTCTCTTGTGGTTTGCGTTTGGTTAAAGTTGTTGTTTTTGCTGTCTGCTCTCTCTCTCTCTCTGCTGTAATTATTATTTTTTCTTTGCCCATTCTCTCTCCTTGCAGCTCACTCAAATAATGCATTTTACTTTCTCATACAAGAACATTGAGATGATATTTCTCTCTGATAACGTGTATGCACAGTTTAGTATGCATATGTGTCCAAGTAAATATATAATAGCATACCTACCTATATGAAATAAAAAAGGGGAGTTTTGTTTCAATAAGGAGAGGACAGCTCGGGTAAGTTGTTCTGTAGATGTGGATATGTTTATTATGATAACAGCTTGAGTTTTGTTTCATTGAAATAGTAATAATAATGGGAACATGATGATGGTGATGAGGATGATACAAGCATAATATTCATCCAAGTTGGTGGAAGAAGAAAAGATAGAAAGATCGTTGACTACCTGGTTAGGTAGGTTGCTTTGTGTGAGTGCAGCAACCACCACCAACCACTTTTTTTCACTGTCCACGAAGAAAAAAACAGTCCGTCATCATGATGATGATGACGATGTGGGTTTGCTGTAATATTATGCATGTATTATGCCACGTAATTGTGGTATTCTTGATAATCTTGCCGGTTTTCTTAGATTTTCCATTATTACTCCAGAGGAGAGAGAGAGAGAAGTGGAAAGAAGCAACTTCATCATAACAATCAAGTCGACTTGTCTTAAGTTGATGCTGCTGCTGCTGCTGTTACTGGAAAAGTGGTGTTTTTTTATCTTGTAACTTTTCCTGTTGTCATACAATACAATGAATATATTATGTACATATATGTAAGTTTATACATATCTCAGAAAATGATCTGGACTTCCCTTTACACTCTCCTCTAAATTCTCTCCACAAAATTTTTTTTAACTTCACCCGCTGTATAAATGTAGACGACCACGTTTGGATGCTGTAGCACATCCCATAATATACAAGTTCATTATTTAGCTCGTGTTGCGTTTTGCAGTCTACAAGCTCATCATCATTCACAGAAAGTATCTTTAAAATTCATGTCTGTGTATACGATTGTATTCGGAAAAAATATGATACAGATTAAATATACATCTGACTGGAGTAGTAGCTTGATAGATTACCACAAGACATTTGTCGTAGTAAAAGAAAATGTATGTAGGTATGTATCTACAAATCATTATGAAAATCTCCTTTATATATACTGTTTGACGACTGACTGGCAGGTATTCAGCTTTTTTTTAGTAAAGAGATGGAATGCAGTCATTTGGCTTGAATAAAACTCAGCTCACTCACAGTATGACAGGTTTTCATTCAAATGCAACAACTGCTTTTGTGAAATGAAATTTTTTAACGTTCAATTCTATTTCAATCCTTTGTATGTATGTACATCATTTTATTACTGTTTTGATAAACACACGTACGTATGCTTGTATAATACTGATTGGGAGTAAAAATCTAAAGAGAAGCAGGATTGATTATTTTTACAAAGTGAGTTAAAATAGCAATTTTTTTATTAGTCTGGTTTATTTTATTAAAGGTAGGCCACCAAGAAATTGAACTAGTAAAAATAGCCAAGCTCACACACACACATTTACAGACACTGTAGAGCCTTTTCATGATAAACTGTGCTTTGGTTTATATTGCTTTTTAACTGCATTGCATTACATAGCTAGTGAGTTTATTGCGTGCCGACATTTGCCGGCAAGTGGTTAGTTATAACTTGGTTCTTTGGCGACTCCTCGTCACATCATACAAACACACACACACACATACACGGAATGATGATAATGATGATAACTATCATCAGCGGCACGTTAGGCCGACCATACTTAACAGCTGCATTGCAGATTGAAATGAGATAAGTCACACAGCTCGCTACTTTAAATGAAAGGAACACGTTCTTCCGCTTGCGTTGGTGTTCTTTCACAAGTTGAGCCATGAAGCTACCTAAGTATACATGCTACTCTTTTATACATAGGTACATAATATGTACCCATATATTCCATCACCAGACTATACCATTGCATCATAATAATAATGTAATCACTGCATAAATCCAGATTATTATTGTATTTTGGAGTTTTTACTGGCAATAATGGACTTGTGATGATGAGCTTGGGTAAATCTGAACATGTACCTACCTACATTTTTATTTTTAGTTGTTCATACTTTTAAGTAATATGGGATTTTTTATTATTAAAGTGTTAGCTGGTTTCCGAGTCCCGACTCCTGTCCGAGTTATTTTGGGTCACGCAACATTCAAAGCTTGTGGGGAGACATATGTGTGTGTATTTACCTAAGTATAATAAAAGTAACAAAATATTATGATATTATAGCTGAAAGTGCAAAAATGCATGTTATTGTTATTTGGCTTGCATGCTGATTGCTAACAACCACCGTTAAGGATTAAAGGTGTCATTTTTTAGCGTGAAATATACTCATTCCACATGTTTTTCTCTAATAAAGTTGGTCAGCGTGTGAGAGAACAAAGATGTGGGGTCTCGCTTGATTCATCATATAGGTACCTACGTATAGTATTGTTCGGATACACAATGCAATGGAATCATTGCATTTTTATTGGATTCTGCAACGAAAATTATGCTTTACATGCCTTTTATATCTAAATAAAGATATTTACAAGACAGAAAACAAGGTTTTGGAAACCAGTTTCCAGGTATAGGCATTCAGGGAATGTTTTTGTTTAATTATTAATTTAAGAAAAAATGAACTGGTTTAAATACTCATAATAGGGCTAGACATTCATAACAGAGGGGTACTTTGGGTATAATGAAGGAAATAATTAGGAAACATTATGAAGCATCGTAATAGATATTTTAGCACTCACACACTGCAGAGCCTGCAGTGTGCAGGCTCATCATTTTACATGTAAATATACTGAATAATGTAAAGAAAGTATAAGTAAAGAGTTATTATTATTATTAGTAATTATTATGAGCTGTTGCATTCAATGCAATGGTAGAAAGGTTGTCTCACAACACGTATACCCAATCATCATAACTAACTAGAGTAGTAAATTAAGAAAATAGCTGTTGGGGAATCCAAGGAAAACTTGAATTTAATGACTTAACTTGTTTGATGTTGATGTTAATAATATCATTTAAAATGTACGCTCATTTTAAAAGCATGCATTTGTATTATAATTATGTTGTGTACACACATTGTCTAATATGCAGGAATTAGTTGTTTTTTTATAGCTTGTGGCTAGTTTAATCCCTATAAATAAAACGAACAACGGTTAAATATTTTTTTAAAAGTTATCATAATAATGTACCTCTTCTATTTCATTTGCGTTTGTGTATTTATACGAAAAACGGAGATTAACAAAGAATGTTTTAACATATTCATTACTTTTTTGTTAGGAACAGAAGAGATTTATTATTATTATTATTATGAAAGGGGGAAATGAAGAAAAGAAGGATGAATTCAAAATAACTATTTTTTCTTTGTAAATATAAAAAAATAGAGACGTTTGATGTTCGCTTCGCTCACTCCTCTTTTACTCGATCGTTGATCGTGAGCATTCCTTTATTCATTCAGTCAGTCATACATAATATTATTATTTTGACTTTTGACAGAAGAATGCCTACAGGTTAAGATTGTGGATGGTATATCCCCATCAAATTAAATACTACATACACACACATATTACCTACATACAACATAGCAAATCCAGAAAGATTATTTTTTTCGCTGTCTTTTATAATAAGAGAGCAGTGTGGATCCAGCAAGCCTCTCTTTTTCATAAGATGAAATAATAACATATCTATTCTCTCTCCTGTACACATCATCCCTCTATTATTTTATTTATTTAGAAAGTAAGAGATGCATGAAGATATTATATTTATGATACTTTTTTTGTTTTGTCAAGTCATTCCTCCTAAAGCTGCTGCTAGCTGGATTGATAAAGGAATAAAAAAACGTATACTACATGGTTAGTTAAAAAGTATATACCTGCCTGTCGTCTTTTTTTCTTCAAAGAGCACAGGCATCATGCATACTCGATGCACGGAACAAAAAAAAAATTGTATCGTCATGATTTTCCAGTGCAACCTGAATCATCATGATCATAATATATGTACATACCAGTATCAGTCATGTTGTGGTTAGTTTGTTCTTCTAAACATGTGTGATGTAATGCGGTTTGAAGGGAGCAACAACTGGAAGCTCATACGTGATGATGATGATGATGATGATGTTGATTGCTACAAAGGAAAAGAGTGGAAGACAAGCAATCGTCCTTCAAGGTTTTCTTTTGTATTGTTTTGAAGCACGTAGGAATTTTACTTGTAGGGGTTTACTGGATTTAATCATCCACTCGACTTCACATCAATGATGTTGTTAAATAGGCTGGAAAATATTGCGGGTATGAAGTATGAATGTTACGAGATGTTTTATGTGTAGTGTTTTGTGGTAAAACTAAATTGTAAGATGATACATTTTTCTAAATATGAGCTTTACAGCGAATTGTCTTGTTTTTTTTTGGATGAGATCTTTCTTCGCAGCATAAAAAAGCTTAAAAATGTAGCAATATATGTGCTTCCGTAGTTTTTCTTAAAGGTAGTATGCATGTTATGTATGTATGTACCATAAACTCACATGAGAAAGTACACAGTTTATAGAATTTTGTCTTCCCTAAAATCAGGGATAATCACAATCAGGTCTAGTCTGAATTGAACTAAGATGCACTATTTTACAACTTCTTTTATACGGCTATTAACATAGTTTTGTACGTCTGTCTGCTGTTATTATTACCATCATTAAAAGCATCGCAGCGTGAGAAAGTTCGTTCGGGACTTCTCAAAAATTTTCCAGACAACCTGGTTATTCAGGTTAAAAAAATCTAATGTTTCCACACTAAAAGTTAAGTCTCCCCCACTGACTTTGGAATGTGTATTTTTAAGTTGGTATAAAAATCATTGCTTACAGTGAATTACTCAAATTATCCATGTAATATACATACTCAAATGTGTTAATTCAAGGAAATTATGTCGTTTTCGAAAACATAATCTGATATGTGCATACCTATTTAGTTGGTCTCGACTCAACAACACTGCAACGAAAATAAATGTCTCAGCGTGTAAAAAACGTTAAAAAAATGGTAGAGTTGATGATTTCCAGTGCGAAAGAGAATGAATGAATGTGTATTTTTATGAGGTGACGTGTGCATCGCCATAAAAAATTTGTTCTTCTCAATCTTCTTTGCTATACAATAATAATCACATACGTACCTTTTTAAACTTATTGTGAAAAGAAATGGTTTTCTACTCACAAGACAAGGTGATGGTAGGTGAAATTGAAGGGTTGTTGCTTTTTTTTGTATGTAATTTTAATGTTTTCATATTATTCTCAACGTGCCCAACGGTCTTANTTTTAAACTTATTGTGAAAAGAAATGGTTTTCTACTCACAAGACAAGGTGATGGTAGGTGAAATTGAAGGGTTGTTGCTTTTTTTGTATGTAATTTTAATGTTTTCATATTATTCTCAACGTGCCCAACGGTCTTAATGTCTTCATTTTAGTTTCAACCTGTGTCGTTTTTTTTCTTCTTTTTTCTCCCTCAAGCTTACTAATTCAGCTACACAGTCAAAATAAGTATAAAAACATACTTTGGTCAGTATCAGTGAGTAAATATCGATATAAGAAGAAAAAGAAGCCTCTAACCTTCTTTATTCTCCTTCTTATGGCTTATTAGATAAGCTAATGGAAAAATCGGGAAATGAAAGATGATTTTCTCTCTCTCTCTCTCTCCCTCACTCGCTCTCCTCCATTTCTACTTTGCTTGCACCATGCACTGCTGCTCCTCGGCAGGGCAAATTTATTTAAACTCTGGGCAGCCCACAATGGTTGGTTAGGTAGGTTGGATGGATTCACTTTAACAATCTAAATAACAATATATACACATCAAGCAACCTGCGTGATCATGTGTATCATCATCGCTGTTTCTTGCACTCACGGTGTTCATCATCATACAGAGACATGCCTCTTGTAGATTACCATACTTCTTCTTGGAGAAATAAAAAAAGACCCAAAGAGTTTCACTCTGGTCTCAGGTAGGTTCCTTTTTGTGCATGGTTGGTCTCCTACCACCAAGCTTACTAGGAGGGATGATGATTATGTTGTTTGGGGGTTCGATTGAAACGACTAGTTGTTTTTATATTACATATTTTCGGCTATAAATCAGACGAGATTATAATATATTGAGGTGGCCCTGGTCTGCCTGCTCTCTAATTAGGTTCTGATGGCGATGCTGCAGCAGCAACAGCAGCAGTGAATGCTCTTGCATGGCATGGCCTGGTCCGAAAAAAAAATTCTTGCTGCTTTAACGAATTATTATTATTATTTCTTCATCTTCATCTTTTATCCTTCCTTTACTGTTTCACCATTTTGGTCTACCTGCTGCTAAGTCAAGTCAGACAGGCATGCACACACACACACACACACACACACACACACATACACACACACAAAATAAAATATATTACGCCTTTACATGCTCTTTCATCGCAAAAGCAATCTCTGCATCAGCAGCAGCAGATGCAACAAAGTTAATCTGAAGGCGAAAGGATAGTTATTGAGTCATTTAAAAAATGAATATATGCCCAAGGTGTGCATATATATAGGTACCTATATACAATATTTGTAGAGGTACTTTGCGATGATGATAGTGGCCGGAGAACAAGCAGCAATAATAATAATAATAATTTTTTTTTCTTCTTCTCTCAATTTAGTCAAAGGTGGCTTTTTACACACGATATTACTTTTCAGATGACGAAGAAAAAAAAGATAATGATATGATGATAATGACGATGATTTTCTAAAGAATGAATAACAATAATAATATAAATGTGTACAATGTTAATGTACCTACGTAGAGATACACACACACACCACCACCACCAGACATAAAAAAATAAGGAAGAAAAGTTGCACGTATTTTCTTTTTAGAAGGCTTTAGCGTAGCTGTTATGTTGTGTAAGAAAGAAACGGTGATAAATTTGTGGAAGGTACTGATTTGATGATGATGTTTTCACATTATTATTGTTAGTTGTCCAGTCGAAGCTTGAAGCGTTACTTGACTTGATAAAGATAAAGCCTTCCTATAAGTATGCGCGTCAGATAATGGAAAGCTTATTTTTTCCTGCTTATTATTATTATTATTATGTATTCATTAAGCTGTACGGTTTTCTCTCCTCCTTCGCATATAACATTCGAAGCAATACTCTTTTCCCTGGACATAATTTCCTTGTGGCACACAGTTCAAAAAACAAAGGAAAGACTTTTTTGGAAGAACAAAAAATGTTTAAAAGTAAACAGTAATGAGGGGGAAAAATAAGAAAGCTAAGTTGAGTTTTATTGCTTTTGGGGAGTGATGATTATATATGCTGTGCTGAAGGGATTTTTGTTCCGAGTCAAAAAACATAAGAACTTTAAAAAGAGATATGTCTTCTCATTTTCAACTAATTTGAGAAAGTGTTTTATGTTGTAATTTTAACTAGAAAACGCAAAAATTGGCTGATGTTGAAAGCAAGTAACGAAGGAATGTATTTTTTTAAAGTAGCCACTTTCAAATTTTTTCTGTGTTTTTACGAGTTTTAATCATCATACCCAACACCAATAAAAATTTGTTTTTTTGCATTTGGCGATGTCCGTGTAAATATCCATTCTTTTTTATGAGATATATTTTACTCATTTGCTCACCTGTTGTTGAACATACAACCTGCGGCTTCTTTGACAGTTGAATGTCATCATCAGAAAAAATGCAGCGCGTTGTGTAATTGTAATTCTGTTGTATGCATGTATGTTATTAAAGCTTGTAAAAACATCAGAAAATCATTCACTTTTTTTGTGAAACCAACCGTTCGCCAACATAAATAAGTGTAATACTTCGAGACTCTTACCAACCAAGCTGCTTGACGTGATCATGCTGCTGCTGCTGATGATGATGAGGATAAAAGTAAAACATGACATAAATACACAATATGAATAAAAAATGTTAAGATGTTAAATGTAGCGTAAATTTTACCAAAAAGTGAGTTCTGTGAACTGAGTGAGTTTGGGTGGCGTTCTTCAAACTAAACGATTATTTGTTTCGATTTATAATAATGACTAGGGCTACATGCATATATACACTTTTTATCTTCTTGGAATTTTATGTAAATCAAAACAACTACTCTCGTAAAAGAAACAGTATGTGTGTAGCTTTACTCCAGGATAATTTATAAATATTTATGAATGTATTCATCCATCCTGTGGGGGGCTATAGTTTTATTGATGTCCATGTCCAAGCCTTGACTAGAATACCTGAGTAAGCGATTCCGCACCATCACTTGTGTATATATACCATCAATTTATCAAAAGTAATACATTTTAGACCATAGTTGAGCTGTCTTAATCTGATAAATTTCTTCATCATAAAAACTGGCTACTACTACTCATTCACTCTCCGGAGGAAAATGTTAAAAGAGATAGCACTCACTTTAACTGAAAATCTTAGTAAAGACAAAGAGAAACAACTTTGTGATGTAATTGGTTCAAGTTTGACTATATTTCAGGCCTTCAGACTTGTAAGTGCTGCTGGACAGGAGAATGATGATCTAGTTACATTGTAGGGTATACTTATTCGATTGACTTGTTACACTTTACTATGCTATATTTTGTGCATTTATGTACCTATATGTATGTACGGTTGCCTTGAAGTAATAAATGAATAAATGACTTTATGATGACTGCAAAAGTTACTCCAGTATCATAATAATCATGATGATAATCATGATTCTTTTTTAATAACCCTACTATCTTAATCTTAATGCATAATGTCCGACTGTCCGAGCTGAGTAGTATAGTAATCTAGTACACACGGTTACCTATATTTTGTGCGTAGAGCAACATGTTGAATTTTAAAAAGGTAACTTTTTATTATATCATGCACCCATCCATAGTATACAATAAAAGCTAAACGATTAATTAAATTGCTATGTTGTATGTAATGATAACATAACTAGAAATTGGAATTTAAATGAAGGCAAAATTATTGTAATTACTTGTACACACAATACTCATCCAGTATTCATTGGAAGCCGAAAAAAATGACAGGGAAGATATCTCCCGCTTCTAATATATTATTATGAGACCTGTGCAAACGATACGGGAAAAACGTTGGGAGATTATGTTAACTTGTTCAATAATGATGGTATTTTCAATTGAACTTGGTGGGTTATAAGTGCATGTTCGAGAAGGGAATGCATGCAAGTTTATGCATCTTTTTCCGAACGGAATACATTCCGGGACAGCAACAGTAGTCATTTTGTGCACAATAGATTAAACATCAAGAAAATACGAGAAGCTTGTGGAAGATGATGTGCACATTTAATGCAGATATTTTTATAATTGTTCTTATACATACAATATGATTTAGTGTAGGGGGTTGGCTGGCTATTATTTCGCGCTTATCATCAGATCGGAGAGAGAGAGAGATACAAAGTATATAAAATGTACGAAAAGTTGTCTTAATTGTGTGGTGCTTTCTTTCATCGTCTTGTGTAATTTCTTTATTTCCATCATCTCTCTTCTCCTCGCACCTGACGTTTTGCTCGCAATATGTTTGTTAACCGAGATACTGACTTGACTTGAGGAGAGAAAAAGAATGAGCTCCTTGTGTAACCAGTTTTGTACTTTAGTGTAGTAATATACAGATGCTTGTTGTTGTAATAATATCATTATCATCGCTCTCAGTCCCGTCCAAAAAAAATTAACTCGTGATCTCTCCATTTTGCTACTGGGACTTTTTGCTTTTTTTCCTTATAAATTTATATACTAGTTCATTTATTTTGTGCATACCGGAGGATGCGACGTCTCGGTGATATTCAAAAGCATTACGTATTTTTTAGTTGTTGTAAAATTCGACTCTTCCTTTGTTACTCCTTCGTCTTCTTAGGAAGATGAGAAGATGCATTCTTGTTCTATTATTTTAGTTAGTGGGAGAGAGAGAGCCGACCAAGCATATATAGAGAAAAGAGAAACAAATTGAGTTGCCAGCCACGTACAATAAACAGAAGCTGCTTGATTTTATTTGATGAAGTAAAGTTGAAAGGAAAGTAGAAAAGTGGAGTCATCATCTTCATCATCATCATCATCATCAACAGCAGCATCTTTATTCGTACTCGTACTACTGCTGGCACTGGTGGTGTAATAATCACATTCAGGAGCCAGCAGAAGCGAACTACACAATTCAGGTATCTCTGGCATGAAACAAGAAAAGTACATAAAATGGGTAGGGTATTTTTTTTATCTGCAGCATTATCATCTTCATTGTTGCTACTAATATTATTTTTATGAGGTAGCGACAAATGATTACCCTGTCTTTTGTGTATATACTGCATGCAATTCCCTGGAATGTTGGTGTAATAAAGCAATAAAATTAACATGGTCATTTTGTAAACGTAAGGAATTTTGTTTTTATAATGCGGGTGTTATTAGTACTTTTTTAAAAGAATATAATAAAACATGTTAAATGCTACTGACGTCCGGAAATAGAAACTGACAGTTTTTGTCATTTAATCATTTATTCCCGTCCCTTATAATAATTTTATATCATACCTACCTACCCGTATCATGTACCAATTTCCTGCAGATTTAAATCCAAAAATGGAAATTTTGTTTGGCCTCAACAAGATTTCCGTTATTCCAGCAGCAGCGATTATAGTGGTTCGCTTTACTTTTTTTAAAGGAAGCAGTGCAACAAAGTGCAGTTGTTGACGTAAACTGGACTGGACGGGTATGAAATGACTTTACTTTTTTTTAAAGGAAGCAGTGCAACAAAGTGCAGTTGTTGACGTAAACTGGACTGGACGGGTATGAAATGACCGTTTTGATTTTCATCTCTGGCAGTGTACATGTCTCTCGGACCAACAATCAAATAATGGTTCATTGTTGTTGTAATATAACATTACCTACTATTATTTACTAGAAGAGAATAGTACACATCGTCTGCATAGATGCTAAACATTTTAACTTTTTTGTCTTGTATTAAAGGGAGTAGTCATCAAACCTACTTTCCCACTTCTCCTTTTTAATCTTGGAGACAAGCGGTGTGTGTTTTATCTACACTTTTCTGTCTATCTGTCTTACTCACTGGTTCATTTTGAAACTAGTTATTGTACCATCTTATTTGCCACGCACACAATCAACGTACATATATACAAAAAATATACCTATAAATACAATCATCATCATGATCATTCATGTTTGTGTATGTGTTAATATAAAAAGGGGCTGAAGAAGAAGAAGAAGAAGAAGAGAAAGAAAGATTGCGTGCTTGAGTGAGACTTATTTATTTTTAAGCTCAATTGACTCTGCTGGATGAATGCTAATGAGTAACAAGTGAGTGGTCTGTCGGTTGCTTCATCATCTTCTCTGGTCGTCGTCGTCGTCTTCGTCATGTGGGTTTTTTGTTATAAATATTATAATATGTAGGTACATATCTTTGTACGTACCTACATGCATGTAAAGTATATGAAGAAAAAACTTGATTTTTTTGTCTTCTTTTATATAAAGCTTTTATATAGCGGCTGGTTTTCTGGAATGATGATGATGATAATGATAATAGTGGTGGTAGCTGTGGCATTTATGTAGGTAAAAGACAGTGGC
>JAHZNC010001701.1:0-10240 GCA_027744095.1 Zhuqinia jingwanae
TGGTGGCAAACGTTCAAAGCTTTCACTCATAATAATATAACATAACACACTCTCGTCGAAATAAGAAAGAAAAAAAACAGTAACTTTATTGAAATTCAATGTCCTTATTATCTCAAATTGGTTTTGTCCCCTCGAGCTTCTATCGGCAATTTTCCTTCCGGTAGCAACAGCGCAGATGAAACTTTTGATGAGCACGAAGACGGCGATAGGGTGAGGTTGATGGGGTTTCTTACACTTTTAATACAAACATACTACTCAATTTGAACTTTTTTTCTACGTAGAAACTACATAATAGTGTATTTGCTTTCCAAAGTGAAGACTTTTTTCTTCTTCTCGAAAGCAAAAATGAGAAATCGAACTGAATTTCCGTTTTCACTTCACTTTTCTTTTTTTTAGTTTACACCACTAAAAACAATCATTTCTGCTGCGTTCTCTTCTTGTTGAGATTCGTTCATTATTATTTTTTTAACAAAAAACGGAAATTATCACATACGCACAAAAACGTACTTGAAGTTCACACATTCTTTTCCACAATGACTATTTTCTATTGCTGAGCAAATAAAAGGCATCAACTTACTTGGTCCATATAGAACTTACTGCATTTTTCTTAGAGTGAATTTGAGTTCATATAATATTGATTCCACTTCATTGCAGCGCATTCCCTTTTTTCTTCACCATTATTTAGTTGGATTTGGCTCCATGTTCCTTCCCCTGTGATTATTGTCAAGAAAAAACGAAAACTGAGTGAGAGTAGTATACTAAGCAAAAAACATTGTTAACTTTTTCATGTGTCCAAAGAATTCCAATTTTTCATGAGCAAAAGCCAAATACGAAGGAGAAAAAAAATAGAAAGAGAAAAGGTTGAAAGTGACTTGTCTTTTTTTGTTGTGGACTAAGCTTGTTAAAGTGCATCAATGTTTTTCTTTCTCTTTCTTTTCCCTACCATTTCCTAAAAAGCATCCAGTAAAAAATGAAACAAGGGGAATAAAAGGGAATAAAGCTGAAAAATGTTCACAAGACAAGTTATCTCGCCAACAAAAAAAGTGGAAATGAGAAACTCAAAATGTGATGGTTTACTTGCTTCATATTCTTGGTTGTTGTAACTAAAAAATCACACGTAAACATTGTTCTCTCAATCTAAAAAGTGGGAATTTTAACATTGCGGAAAAAAAAGTTGTTAACGTAAAGTAAATTGTGAGACTATAAAAACAGGAAACTCTGGTCTGGGTAAAATGCATACTGTATAAACATAAATATACACCAATGCAATATGCAATAGGTGTACGTATGTATGTATGTTGTGACGAAAAGGAAAAAAAAGTCCATGGAAATAGAAAGTCTTTCTAGATTTTCTCAGATAAGTCCAAAGGGATTAATTCAGCTGGGGAAATAAAGCGAGTGCGTCGACAGACGAGAATAATGTCAGGAGAATATTTGGATGACGGAAATTACTTCTGGGCTTTGTTCTGTTTTATATTCACACACGTACATTAAGGGATTAATTCAGCTGGGGAAATAAAGCGAGTGCGTCGACAGACGAGAATAATGTCAGGAGAATATTTGGATGACGGAAATTACTTCTGGGCTTTGTTCTGTTTTATATTCACACGCGTACATTTATGTATGTCGTTTGGTGTTTAGTTGTACGCAAAAGTTACCTATCCAACTTATCATTTTAACGAAAAAGAAAGTTATCACAATACAATTCTTTTGCTGTTGTATGGGGTATTATTTTATATGCATAAACTAGCATATTTTTCTCTTTTTTCCACCTATTTGTTCTTGCGACAAGCAAGCACAAGTTTTTCTCTTTAGAAAAAATTTGAATGAAAACAACAACCGACATATGAAAGTACACAGCACGACAACGGAAGCAAAGTGAGTAGTACATTGAAATTGAAATTCCTTTTACTTTTACCCTTGCTAAGATTTTCTTAATTTTTCCGCTTCCGCTAAATTTTTATGCTTGAGTTGACAAGAAGAAAAGCGTGATGTTTGGCGGCTAACAACCGATCATATTCAAAACTTTTGATGTATGTAAAAAAAGCACAGAGTTGTGTATGCAAAACTAAACTAAAACAGGAAAAGGGGATTTTCAGTATGCACCTTGTAAAGATAAATAAATCTTTTATTATGCAAATGCTACTTGTGACTTGGATATTTGTAGTTGGTAAAAAGTATCATTAAAAACTTTATTTAAAAAAGGATTAAAGTAATGTAAATTCATGCTAGATAATAATAATATAATTAATAATTGTTAAAAAAAGCTTTTTTGATAACCGTTTTTTACACAAATGTAAAATAAAGATTTATAATACAAAGTTTTTTTATCGACTTACCAAGGTCTAATCCAAAATTAATTATATTTGTTGGAAAATACATAAACTTGAACGAACAGATTGATTGAACTTCAAAATTATTTCCGGTGTTTCACAATCAAACACTTTTTTTAATAATTCACGTGAACTATGCAAAGGTTCTTGTAATCCTTATATAATAATCATTATTTTTTCGTCTTAGAGTCAACCGTTTGATGATAAAATTGATATGAATGCGGGATAAATTAATCGACTTTTGACTTGATTAGATCACCTGTCTAATGATCTGTCAGTGTAATAATGAAACAACCCCGCTGAGACATTTTTTAAAATAAGTTATTTTTCCATCAGTACACTCCAGTTTTTGGTTTTAACAAAGTGAACACAAAGTCACAACAACAATCTGTATAATGGATCTCCAAGCAGTTGCTGCTGAGAGGATCATTATTAAACAATCCAAAATGAAGAAAACTCACGCACACACATACACACACAACGATCGTCGATTCGTTCCGTCTTGCAGCAAGTCTAGCTGACGACTGAAGAAAACATTTCCAGTACTTTTGGGGATATTTGACAATGGAGTATTTTTTTCTACCCTTGACTTTGCTTCTTCATGGCCCACAATCTATTATGGTGAGCCACCCTCACCATTATGCGTGTTATCTGCTAGAAAATGTACACATACAGTAGGTACATGGCTTGCTTGCACCGACAACCAGAGAGATGAAACAGTCTTTTACTGTTTTACTAAACGCAATAGCACATTGCACGAATTGCTGCTGTGGAATTATGTAACTTTTCCCTTTTTGTTGCCGTAAATAATATGAGAAAAGTACAATATATATATACATGATATCACGATCGGTTTTTATATAGCATCCCAATGATGTACCAGAAGCATGAAAGCTTTTAGAGATTATAAGAAAGAAAAAAGCATGATTCTTTTTACATATAGGTATAATATTATCGTTATATATCCTTACAGCAAAACTTGGGTTTCCTCTTCTTCTAAACTAGCCTCTAGTCTGTACTGCTGCGTTGGGTATGAAAGATCATTATTTTGGGATTCTAATATCTGAGGGAATCCAAAGACAAGATGCGAGCTGCATCACGGAAAATATCGTATAGCATATACACCACAAGTGGTACTCTCGACTTCCAGAAAACCCCAAACAAGTGAAGAGGGTTGATTCGAGACATTGAACAAGTGCACAAAAAATTGTGTGCATCTCGTTTACTTTGTATGCATCATATAAGCTACAATAAGAATCTTGTAACTTTATAGGCATAAGAACAAAAGCTATATACTTTTAAGTATATAATAAAAAACGTTGAGTGAGAAAGCTTTTTTCATCCTCTTTAGCATCTCAACTTGTGATGGAAAGTACAAGAAAAGAACGGAGATGAATAAAATACAATCCAAGTCTATACATAAAAAACTCGCTTGTGCTTCCTTTGCCCCAAGTTTCAAGTTCCTATATTCTTACATGTAACATATCAGAGTTGTAAGAAATAACTTACAATGCAAGCTACTTCATGATTCCCATCATGAAGGGTCCCGTTTTGATTCATTCAGTTTCAATAAGCGTACGAAAGGATTACTTATGTAAATATGTATGCCTGGTTGTCGTTAATTAAGGAATAAAATACAAAATACGATATTCAAGGAAAAATATTGTAAGGTTTATGCATTATAGGTAAATATATATAAATGGCATAATTTTTCCCAATTACTACCTACTTTAGTCCCAATTTTACACTTGATAATCTGCCAAATCTAAAAATTACTATATATAGCCTGACATTTTTACTATTTGAATATTAAGCAATAAAATGAAAAAGAATTATTTTTAAATCGTGGGAAAGTTGAAATAGTCGATTAGTAAGCAGTGCAATAGGAACACTGCTGTCGTTGTGGAATTCTTGACTGAATCGTACAATGCATTAATATTGAGGCTTTGTCCACTCGTTATTACTCTTCAAGACTCAGAACACCCTAAAGTAAAAGATAAATAGTTCTTATCATCAACTAAATGACAATTTTATTGTCGTCTCAAACATCTTGAAACGTCTCGTGAGTTTTTAACGTTTGACTTCCTACAAAATATGTGATCTTATTTCGTTACGCCTCTCGACATTGCTGGCTCATTAGTTTGACCATTTTCAACATTAAGTAAAATATCCTATATAAGTAAAGCTAGAAGTGCTTTCTCAAGTTTAAAATCGGTGTGTTCCAGTTTTATATGCACTTAATATTTCCAAATATTTCGGCTTTATTTTTTTCACATTACATGTATACATACACTACTGTAGTGTGTTTTGTACTGTCTCTTTTCAAGCCGAATGATGACTACCCACATTTATTAACATTCCAGTTACAGAGATGTCCAGTAGTCACGAACCAGTAGTCATATAGCAGTAATATAGCTACTCCTGTCCTATTTAAAGGGTTTAAAAAAAAAATTTATCTTATTTTCTTATGACTTGTACTAATGACCCAGAACGGGGTCCGTTGTCGTAACCGAGTGATTTCATCCATACTCATTGTGTCCTTATATATACCTTTTAACACATTGAAAAATGCCCATGGACTTTTGAGAAAAATACTATTAATAATTATTAATTATACAAAAACTTATGATCGTATCTCTACAGAACAGAATTATGCTATAAACAAACGCTATACTATTTTAACGAGGCAGAATAATTAAATCCTTCGAATAATCTATCGCGGCAGACAAAAGTCAATAGAAGTACTTAAATAATTTCAAACTGGATTGACTGGATCAATATTACAAAATTATATTTTTATTATAGACGTTGTCATTTAAATTGTTGGTTTCAACGATTACATGGGTTCATAGTTCATATTTCAAATATTGAGAAATGACAATGGAACAAAATTCATATCACTGTTCAACAAAACGATAGTTCCAGTTTCAGAAAATTTTGGAATAGTAAAGATCTTGGTATTTTTCCATTCCATTGCATCAAAAGAATCCTGATTCCCAACGGCGAATATATCAGGCATATTTTTAATAACGAAAACATCATCTTCCACCCCTGGGTGCAGTGGTAATGTATCTGGCGCTGTTGGACAAATATGACCCCAGCGTAATAAATGCTGAGCAGCTTCAATAGGGGAAGTTATTTCAGAATTCCTCAAAGTATCCGTTACATTTTGTCCACTTGAAAGAAGAATATCTAGCTTTGGACCTTCCTTATTTTCCTTCAAGGGGATCTCTAAACGAGATGGATTAGTTAGCGTTTTAAATGTCGGCCGACGAGAAGTTTTGGGAAATACGCAACGATGAATTGGAATTTGAGGAAGCATGGGTTCCGAAGGATCTTTTTCTCCGGGAAGGATGAACACGTCCATAGTTTGCTGAAAACAGGAATTATAACTTGTGTTTTACACATACACATACCACAATGAAATGATATTTAAACAATTGTTATGATTTTGAATGCATATACCGATAGTTGGTCCAGCGCTTCATCTAATTTCTGTGCTAGATCTGTCCTAGTCCTTCGATCTTTTCCTTCGCCAGTTACAAATTCCAGAAACGTGTTACCGACAAAGAAGACTTTAGTTCGTTTAATTACGTGATCTTCTAATTCTGAAGGGCTACCGGCTAAACCTTCCAGATAATCAAATAGCAAGTCGATTAGCAAATTTGAGTCTTCACCATTACGTCCAAACTCCAAGCCAGAAACAAACACCTAAAGTATACAAACAACTATATTAAATACTTTTCATATACATAGTCAATGCGCATTATAAAGAAATGTCACTGCCATCAATATTTACCATTTCAAAGTCCATGGTCATATCTAAGGGTGGTTTTGGCTTTGGAGTTGGATAAATAACCTCCAAAACCTCGAATTTTCCTTTTGCATTTGGTCTTCCCTTGACAGCACAAATAACTCCATTCACTACATTTCCTATTGACATACCGCAGTCAGGAGTGAGGGCTAATTGAACTCTGGTCGTTTCATCTTCTAATTGTATTGTATCTAGTTTACTAGTGAAGTTAGTTTTAGGCAGTACCGGCACCATAGGGTTATCCTCTGCTAATTCTTGAAGAATTGAGGGCTTCTCTGGTTGGTATTTAAATATGGTTCCAATGACAGCTACAACAAAATAAAGATGTTGGATTATTATGCAATCTCACAATTGAAATTATAACAAGTCAAATTCAATTTATTTTGTCAACCAACCGAATTTATTAGTAAGTTTTTGACATACCAACTGTAATGTCTTCCCGGAAAGCAATGTGCTGACCATGATCTTCCGAATCTTTGGACTTTCCTCCTCCCCCATCACTTTTTCTTCCATTTGATGCACTGCTAATCGCTGTGTTGGCCTGAGAAAATTCACAAAGCTCCGCAATCTTCTTAACGTCCACACCAGACCATTCCGCCTTTACATCATTTTCCAGTTGCGGTCTAATAGACCACAACCGTACTGCATAGGAATGTGCATACTGACGAGAAAATTGACGGCGACCTTTCCGGATATCAAACGTATCGTGAACAACGACTTTAGATGAAGAGCGATCAACTCTATCGCTCGAAAATGTGTTGGCAGGTTCCGACAGCAAAGATTCAGAATCTGTGTCGAGCTTCATTATTCTCTGTGAAGGTAATAAGTCACTTAATTGGCTCCACGATTGAAATGGTTTAGATTATCGTAGTTTACCAAATTTTGCCAGTCAACTGCACAAAACTTGCTTTCAGGCAATAATATGAATTGAGATTAAAAAGAGTTTGACAAATACCATATAAAATGCACAAAATGTGAATACAGATACAGAACATGTGAAAAAGAGAAAAATCTTTTGTTTACTCTGCGTAAACTGCATTACCGCAATATGTTGGAGCCACTAGGGGCAGAGTGATCCTATGGTGTGGCTATACTGTAACATTTAAGTTTTGCACATTATGTGCAATGTGCATATGAATGAAATGGAAGTTTCATTATGAAACCCTTGCTTGTGATACTAATTTTAAATGATTTAATTTTAAATAAACCTTGCAAAAAGATGTAATATACGAGCATCATCATCATTCATGCAATCACTCGTGGTTCTTATTTCTGAGATATTAATTTTTGTTTGATTTGAAAGGCGCAGAAATATTTTTTCTCTTATTCTGATATAATAACTTTTGAGTGATTTCGACGCTTCAGAAATTATTATCTGAGTTGGTTGGTAACCTCATCCCAATATCACATAGGAGAAGGAACAGAGTATACATACATATATATATACATACACAAAGGAGAAAGGCTGTGATCCTATAATACTCGCAAATCTGCGATGCTCGTAAAAATTAAAGTAAATTTAAGTATTACATGAAACACCTTTTGGCATTGGATTTGGTGGAAAAAGTGCAAGAGAAAACATCAGTTTATTACAGCTGAATGTGAAATCCACATTGTGAATGCGCGTTAGAATATATTGGAGGTCGAACCATTTAATATTACATAAATCGATTAAGCCATATTATTTAACATTCACTAAAAATGTAGTTAAATATATATGAGAAACAAGGATACTGATGATATGTATGTGCATACAAATTACTTTTAATTTCTGATAAAATGTTAAACTAGTAACAACAAAGATTCAAAGATTCGTGATAATTTTTATCACAACAATTATGCGGAATTTCTACTACATTGAGATGATACAACCAATAGAAAATTGTTAAAACATTATGCGATTTTTATAGCTTTCTAGAGGCGATAATATACATTAAATTAAGCTTTATTAAAGAAAGTACGGCATCATTGCAATTTGTGAAAAAAACTTATTATCGTAAACTACATTTTATGTTTTAGCAGTTTTTCTTTGTTGATGCCTGGGCAGCTTGTAACTGTATAATCTTTGTTTCTAAAACTTCCGTGATAGCTAAAACAAAAACAAAATCAATCAAATAGCATAATATAAGAACATGAAATTTGTCAAACGTAATAAATAATGCGTCATTTGTGCTATCAGTGTTTACTAACCCTGACGAACAGTGGATTTTTCTCTTCCAACACTCTGCACTTTTTCAATTTGTCCTGTGAGGAATTCGACCTTCCGTTTAAAGTAATCTTGGGCCTCTTCAATTGTCTAAACAGCAGGATACAAAATTTTATGTGTATTATATTATTGTAGTACCAACTATACAATAATAATAATAATAATTTACAAACTTAAATATAATCAATAAGATATATTTACCTTTTCCACAAAGTATCCCGTTCCTACATCAATCCACACTTTTTCTGGGTCTACGAGCTCCCCCTTAACGAACATCTATTATCACAAACACAAAGCTCAAGTTTAATTAATAGGATATATATTTACCTTTTCCACAAAGTATCCCGTTCCTACATCAATCCACACTTTTTCTGGGTCTACGAGCTCCCCCTTAACGAACATCTATTATCACAAACAACACAAAGCTCAAGTTTAATTATGTATAATGTTAAATTTATACATGTAAGTTTACGATTCATCCGAATAGTAGCAGCTCGCTGTTATTCCCACTTACAGATCCAGTTACTGGAACCAACATCTCTTTCTTTTCCGGGTCTAAACTCTTTACACAGTTATTAGATTCTTGCATTTTTAACTGCACTTCTTTCAGCTGCATAATAGCATCCTGATAAAATTGCAATTCTTGCTCTACTTGTTGTTTTAATTGGGCCAATTGTTGGGGGGCTAACGCCATCAGATTTATAACATTTCCTTGTGGGGAGGAACCTCCAGCACCGGATGATGGCGAGGCGACCTCTTTACTATTTTTTGGGGGTGACATTTTATTCTTTTCCTCTTATAATTACAACTAAGTTAGAAAATGTGCTATTCAGTGATCGTTTTTGCGAGAAATTAATTAAAAATTGCGACTAATTTTCACGAAACAAAATACACCTACACACAAACACTCGGATTAAATTTCCATATCATTTCATATCATTTTGGGATTCAGCCGACCAGTTTTTAATTCGCCACCAAAAACTTTTATGTCAGCAATTCTATGCCACAACATATGTCTCTCGTATTCGCTTGCTATAGCTTTGTTGGAAAAGTGGAGTATCAGAGAGATGCTTTAAAATGAGATGCAATGCAACATGTGCGTGTGAAGTGTGAAGCGACTCACTGCATTTTCGGCGTACTAATACTCTTTGTGTTCTTTTTTTAATTTGCCCCAGCAAACTTATGTTATGTTTGTCAGAGTCCGAGTGAACTACAAAAAATAATGTCGATCCCATCATAATTTTACATTTTCAAAATCTGTAATATAGTTTTGTCATCCAACCAAACAATACATGTTTACCGTGCGAGTACCAAACAACTTTTAAAAGTTTTAACTACAATTAAATGTACATGTTGCACTACTGAACCAACTAGTTGGTGGACAAAATGCTATGTATTGTATGTAGGCAATCCGAAGGATGTGATGTTACAAAATTAAAAGGGTCAACTGAGGATTTTTAATTCATTGAGGATTTTGAAAAACATCAATTTATGATACATTATATTATTTATCATCCGTGAAGATCAAATTAGTATTCATCCTTTTTTAACAAGCTGTGAGTCATTATTGATACAAATTGGATATTATGTACACGCACATGCACAAATTGAAATATTAAAATACAGTAATTAATGCATACATGACACATGGGTTATGAATGGACGTATGCACAAACATCTGTCTGTTTATGATTTAGCAGAGTCAAGTTTTTAATGATATATTAAAAAAAAGAGTGCATCGTAGTATCTATATACTCAGATAATTACTACTTATAATCAAAGTACAACCGGACTATGTATGTACATCAGGTCATCATGTCATACAATACAATTCACAAGTGTAGTATATCAGATGGAACAAAATTGTTGAATTGAGGACGATTGAGC
>JAHZNC010001702.1:0-16603 GCA_027744095.1 Zhuqinia jingwanae
TCACAAATGATTGATGATAGATTAAGATTAGCTTAATTAGATTCACATAAGTATATTATATTACATACATTTATTTAACTATAAAATACCCAAAGTATGTAGTTGTAGGCAATTTTTTAAACTGTAATTATTACACTACTATATAGCACAAGAATAATGGTTTGAGAACGAAATTTATGAACACTAATTTCCATACATTACAATTTTTTTATAGGAAAAATCTCACATAGATGCGTGTCATATTCACATTTAAGAAATCATTATGAATTGTAAATCATTTTCTTGTTCTTGCTCCATTTTTACCACACGTATCCACTTAAAATCTTAAAATATTTTCTTGTTCCATTCACAATAACAACTTATGAATATGTGGTGGTGAAGCTATAAAAAAAACTGTGCCGGCACAGTATTTTTCTTTCTCTGTTTATTCGCACCATCATATCACCATTTTCAAAACAAGCCGCTTAAGTTTTAGTGAAAATGCTCTTTAACCCCGTCGGCTTCCCATCGGCAAACACATATAATTCAAAAGATTTAATTTTGTAACTCATTTACTTCGCTCATGAACCATATCATTACTTTCACTACTTGGTCATGTATACACATTCAACCTATACACGATATAGTATATACCCACCTATGAAGGTATACCCACATGCCGATATAATACACGCTTATGTGTTTTTACTTTTTACCCAACCAGGCACTCTCCTTTCCTCAGCAAGCAGCAGTATTTTTGATCTATAATTCTTTTACGCCATAAAACACACAGGAGTATAAGCTGCTACGTGAGTCGACATATAAACCCAAATAATTCTGTTTGTTGAGCTCAATAACCTGCACAACAGCTCAAACAAGAGTAAAATTGGTAGGTATACCTACTTTGCTTTATTATGCGATTTTGATGCAATTTTCAGGAAAGCCCAAGAATCAAGTTCAAGTTTTTCAAGTGCATCTTGTTGATATTCTTGCCTTGCCAGCAGCAGAAATAGCAGCAACAAACAGCTTTGTATTTGATAAATGGATAAGCACATACCTACCTAACAACCTAACTGCCTGTCAAACGTTATTATAATGTCTAACTCTCTGTTATCCTATTGAGTTTTTAGACTTTGATACAGGCATAAAAAAAGGTGTTATGTTATGACATGAAAAAGGGATTAGTTTAATACTTCAAATATTTATGGAGGAACACTACAAAAAAAGAGGAGAACATGAGGGATTTATGACTTGACGACTTTAAAGGTATGCATACTACTTTCGTATTCCATTTTTAATAAAAAAAATAGATTCTATATGAAAAAAAATATTCATCGTGGCGGCACCCCACCAACACCAACTACTATTTTCACTGGCTAATGTTTTGAGAGTGTTGTTTGGATATAGTGGATGCTTTGCATATTGGGCAAACAAAGTCGGTGTCAGTGCTTAAGGGATATTTTGTGCTTGTGGAGGAAATTTAGGCCAAAACGGTCTTGAATCATCCAAGAAAATATATCCATGAGGATCAGCATCAGTGAGCCTAACGGAAGGATAGCCTGCTGTTGCTTTATGGAATACTTATGTTTATAAAATTCAGTGTTTACATATCCACATGTACATCAGTATGCATACTATATACCTACCTACCTATATTTATGTTATGTATTAAGTCATAAGATTTTATGAAACATCTTTATTACTTAGCAGAAATATTTTCTATATTATATTTTTGTGCATATTACTCTGCTCGTCTTACATTTTTAAGCAGTATATTATATGCAACGATTCAATTCTGTTTATTATAGTCCGGTGCGTGTGTGTACGTACTTTTTGAATTTTTCACACAAAAAATACTGAATTTATGTTTGTCAATGTTTCTCGATGCAAAAAGGATGAGAATGTTAAGGGTTATATGCCTACATATAATATGATGTTATGGTTATGAATATATCGATAATATTGAGTAATATGTATGTGTACAATGTGTAGTGTGTAGTAGCTGCACAGAAAACGCAAGTCAGTGCTTATGTGTGTGTGCAAGTAAAAGTATTTGCCTGGAAGGCGATGGACTTCTTTGTTTATAGAGGAAAAACGTATTCAAACAACGGTACTGGGCAAACATGCTTTTCTAAACACCATATATACCAACCTACCCATCAATTCTCAAGTGAATTCCTTCACCAGATCCGTTCCTCCATTATTCCACTCGGATGGAGAAAATATCTAAATAATGTCTACTCCTCAGTTTGTATGGGAATGCGTATGTGCAAACTAAACTGGTTGTCTTATATTTGACTTGGGTTTCTCCTCAGTTTGCTTTATTCACGCATGGCATAAATATCATCCCTTTTTGTTATTGTTTTTCATCTTCCTATTTGATGCCTTTGTGTTTATTTTAGCCATTATTTATAAACGGCTAGACGCGATCTCTGCATACCAATCACACACATATACACACAAACGATCACGTATGCCTTCGGATAAGATAGTAGTGGTCACGACGTGTGACTTGTAGGCAAACACATCATTTTCGCATATTGCACTACTCCCTACTGGCATATTGCAAGCTCTATAATATATTTCACAACAATGACATGGTGATCATATATAGAAAATACGTTAGCGTTAAAACCAGCACAATGCCAATAATATCATTTCATTTCCTTGTCCTTGTGTATAGCACCACCATCATCATCATCATCATATATTTACCATACGCAAATAAGAAACCATATTATGTAAGAGCCTTTCAGCAAGAAAACGAGATTCTTTATGAGATTTTAAAAGGACTTCTGTCATTGTTCTCCTTGTACAATGTATTATACAAATGGAGGCAACAACAGTCAAATGCAAAACCGTAAAAGTGAAGGAAAACTGAGAGAAAAGCGCATTTTCTTTGAAGAAAATCACTCCTCCACTCACCACCATACAAACAATATAATATATACATAGACACACAGCAAGAATCATGTTCCATTTACATAAAGGACGAATAAACCGGCAACAAACACATATACGCGCCTATACTTTTGCACCATATACATATATTATGCCTTCCGTCGGCATTCCTTTTATTGGCTAAAAGTCCTTCAGACAAGTGTGTAAAAAACTTTTTGTGAAGAGGAAAATTGTATAAAAGGAAAATGCGTGTGTGTGTGTGTGTGTGAAGTATTCCAAAATACACCATACTGTTTTTCTGTTGTTGCACATTTCAATAATAATTTAGAGAGAAGATATTGCATAAGAAAAAGGAGCCGCCGAAGAACTAACCAATATCTCCATAAATATATATATATATCCAGAGCCAAAAACCATTGTACAGCAGAGGATATAAAATGGACAAACTTTGCTAGCTGAACATAAGTACAACAGAATAGCAAATGCAGACACGGCACTTCCACAATGCAAAAGATTGTATTTAAACTTTATGGAGAGTACATATGCATATCCATGTACATATAATACATAGATGAGTTGTGTATGTAAGGATACACATATAGCACATAATATACAAACCTAAAAGAAGAAACAGAAGCTTTATTCTAATTGAGCTCCCTAATAAATCTTCTCTCCTTTCCAAGTCAGAAGACAAGTAAGGCTTCTTCGAAAGATGTACACTTTGCATACACCATCACTACTACTACCGCTCCTACTACCGCCAGTATCAAAGGTTTTTTTTGTAAAGCTAAAAACCAGCAACTTTTGTGTTTGCCCCTTTTCTACAGGGTCATTAATTACAAATTACTACACACTCAGCAAGAGAGAGGAGAAGAAAATTCCTATTTGAAATCTAACAAGAGAGAGAGAGAGAGAGATCAATACGTGATACTTGATTCTGTAGTAAAGATGAATTGATGTTGAGATGTGCTTTTTTTGTGCAGTGTGCATAGTGCATACCTATACACACTCAACTCTCAATGAATGGTTAAGGATATAAATACACATAAAAATGTGCTTAGCATTTATCCTTTCTTCTTCTCATCATCATCGGTCACTGAATCTCACCCACACACACACACGTTTTGATGCTTGTCTTTAAAAAAATTACTTTAGCCTTGGTTGATACAACAATAAGGGTGTAGATAAACGAAAAATGAAAAAAAAACTTTTGAAAGCAAGACTCTGATGAGATATAGTATTAGATTTTTGAAAGAAGAACACAAGCCTTGGAGCAAAAAAAAGAGAATTTGTGTTGGAAGAAGAAGAGCTTTTGATCCTCCTTTCCTCACAAACAATCTCTATCTATAATATCATCTTTATCATCATCATCATCATCAAATTTAGATATCGTTTTAATCTACCGTACATACCTAAAAATGTGTGCGCTCCCGTAACCAAACGTTATCTAATTTTACAAAGAAAGTTGAATCGGTAGTGGTGGCGGTGATGGTGGCTGGTTGGCATGTGAGAACTTAATAATAATGAAGCCTTAGCGTGACTCCTTTTAAGGAGCTAAATTCAAAGATAAGAGAAATAATATTTCGTATAGCGTCCTTCGTGTAGCATGGTTTTTTTTAAATAAAACCTCTCTTGTCAGATATATTATGATGTTGCTGGTTAGTAATTAGTTAGGCGCATAAAAAACTATGACATGTTATTTAAGGCTCTCTGATGGGAAACCGGTGGTTCACAAAATAAAACCCCTAATCCAATTCACCGCTTGACACGATAATATTATGCATCTTTTGTAATGTAATCTAAGAGCTCTCGGTGTGTACGGTAGCCTGTAGGGAAATTCACGACATGCAACTACTACTGTTCACCGGATAAAGTTTAAGATTTGAAAGATTGGCTAAAAAGTGTTCTGTAGAAAGAAAACGTTTTGTTGAACACTGCACTGTAGAAGCTTGATCATATAATAAGTACAACAATGAGTAGTACTACTACTATTATGGATGGACACCGTATCAAATTATAAAGTTGATTTAAGACAAGAAATGTTGTTATTTGTTTTAAATAGGGGAATAAAGAGCTGGAGGCATATCGACCACGTTAATTTTTATGCGTCACTGCACACTGCTGAGAATATAATTAAAATTTATTGTTATTAGCCAATTACATATTATTTTGGATAGTATAACTTCTTGCAGCAGAGAGCCATCATGATGATAAAACGCATACAACAATAAGAGTAATTTTTTATGCATCTATTACAATCCAGACTTTTTTCTTGACAATTTTTCACTCGAGTAATTTTTGCTTCAGAGAAAAACATGCAGATAATATGTATCTATGTATGCAACTCTATGTAAAAAAACAGTCTTTTCTTGGGGTTGCGCCTTCTTCTTTTTATTCTTGTGCGCCCTTTTCATTTTATAATGCTCTCGTGCGAAATTGGTTAAAATTGTAAATTGTCCCTGAAGAACTAGGATTCAATGTGTCTCAACTTTTAAAGTTGAAGCAAAGCCGAGTAATATCATCATCATCATCGTCATCATGAAGACATTGTAAATAGTTATAGCGGAATATATAGTAAGCAAACACACACACACACAGTTACCATTACTATTACGACTATGACAGCGCAACACACAAAGAGAGTAGAGTGGTAGTATTCGTGCCGTGTAGCACATTCTTATGTATTCATAGCACAATCCATGCATTTAAAAAAGAGAAAAAGTCATCATTCTATTCCCTGTAATCCCATAATGCCATTAAAAGCATGAAACAAGCTATTTCCATAATCATCACAGAAAAGAGTCTCACGCATAAGATGCATTATAAAGCAAAAAATGTTATATGTATAATATGTCGTGAGTAGTAGTGCTATGACATACATACTTTTTTAGTGTCTCTTTTCATACATACATATATAATATTATGTACTGCGACGCATTCCTTTATACTTTTCCTTTTTTTTTCTTCACAAAATGTACAAAATGCATTTCCCGTAAGCGTAGCTTTTGTAGTAATCACGCAAAAAGCAGGAAAGAAGAAGCAAAGCAACAAAGTTAAGTACTTTTTATACTTAGCAAAGCATCAATATTAACACGAGACAAGAAAGAGTCACCAGACCTTTCCAGCAGATTTCTTGGTTTTTTTTATGAAAAGGTTCAAAAAAAAATTTACATGCATATTATACATCGTTCCCCTCTCTTGCCTCCTTTAACTCAAGACAAAATAAAACTTGATATCAATCCATTGCATCTCAAGTTTCCTTTTTGTATCTCTACAAAGACGTTTTCTCTTTGAGCGGCAAAAAGTAACATCTTTATACACAGAACCGATCCCAAGGAAGTGCAAATGCAAAAGGGTATAGGTATGTTCAGAAAAGGGTTATGTTCTGTATATAGCCGCTGCTACTTTATATGTCTCGTCATTTTTTGGTTATAAATGTACTTAAAAATCTTTTGTCCTTCGACTTTCTTATATTGTATCTTTTGTACATTTGAAAAGAGATTCTTGACTTTTGACAAAGACAAAATAATTTGTGATGGAGATGTGTCTTTGTTCTTAAATCTTTTTGATTATTGTAATGAGACGTTACGGAATAATATTTTCTTTTGAGGGTTTGCTTGAAAGAAAGTTTTCAAACTAAGTATTTGAAAAGAAACATTCAAGAAAAGTATAAATGTATGCGTAAGGAACACTTAATTATGCTGTGTATAATTTGTTGAGAATTCATTATATGCGTACAGATCATAATTCGTTTTAGAGGTGTGTGACCTGCGTACAATTCTTGCCTAACGTTGTTGATAGAAGCAGCAATAATCCCAATAAATTAAATTGCCTTTTTTTCTAATTATTTTTCTAGCCAAAACAGTTCATAAGGTATACCTTATTATTAGACTGTCGCCTAATCTATGTACTCTATAGAGGATACAAGTATTCGTGGAGTTACTTGGCATAGGTAACCAATGATATAATTTACAAATTGGCTATGATTATTATTACGTTAGGGCGAAAAGTCCAATATGTTGGCCACCAGCACTGTTATTTAGACGCATAAATATTGTATTGTATTGCAGTGCCTTATTCCAAGGCCCTAGATAGGTATATCTGTATCATTGGGCCAATGATTCAGGTATACCTATCTAGGGCCTTGCCTTATTCTAAATTAAAATCGTCTTAAATTTATTTAACGATGAGGGGAAATCTTTTTCATTTTATTTGTAGTTTTGTTATACCAAATTGTAAATCAATTTATTAATACAAAGTTTTTTTTGGTTCTTTTGAACATTGTACACATACATATTTGTATGCATGTAAATCCGTGATCCTTTTCTGGAATGCATTACCAGTATATTTTTTCAAACTTTTAGGTAGGTGCCTAAAACCAATTATTTTCTTGGATGCATTTTTTGCTACAAGAAGCATAAGAAAAAAGAAGAGTCGCAGGTGTGCAAAATGTGTGCATCAACTCAATATACTTTGTATACTCAAATTGTATGAAATTGGAATACTCAAAATCTTTCTTGCAAATACAAAATCCATTCTTCGCCCGAAAAAGGTTTTTAAAAAGTTCAATTACTGTTCATGGTTTGCATTTGAGCAGCTGTGAAACTGTGAGCATAACTCTAACTGCTTGCGCCTACACATGTACCTATATTGAATTTGGAAAGAGGTGCATGGTACGCAATTACAATACCCAAGTGACTCAACTGCGTCTGTTTTAACAGTTAAAATATGTAAGTATCATGGAGCTGACAAAATACATGTATGAAATAAAAAACATGTGACAAGTTGGCATATTATTTTTTCAATACGTAAGGAATATCATAACAAGCGTCAATTCAACTTTTCTTTTAAATCTGTTCTAACTTCACCAATATGATAGTAAGAACCTGGAGGACTCGTCAGGATAATAAAAAATGCTTACATAAGACATTTTGTAGTTAAGTTATCTGTGTGTAAATACATGGTAAATAGGTATATATATACTCATATACCTATGTCGCCTTATGTATCATAATCCCCGCATAAAAGTTAAGTCGAACGAATTGCGTTGCGAATGCATTGTACACATACAACATAATGGAATAATCATTTTTAGTACACATTCTAAGAAAATGCGTACTCATTATATCTCTTAAGTAATAATATTTTTTTATCAACACTAGTCAACCGTGTGTCGTGTTGTTGTGTGGTCCATTGGTTACATCCCACTTAAATTCAGTACAGTCTGCATAGGTACAAATACCTACATGTATGTATGTATATATTGTATTACGTGTGAAGTGCTAATAACTCCATTTCAATTTAGTATATGGTATATCTATTTGACGTGATTCAGCAAAAAAAGTACCTAATGCGTCATTACCATTATCAACAACATCAACCTCTTCATATTGTACACACACACACACACACAAGACACACCGTCACGTAGAGTATTTACGCAAAATTGTTAATCATATTGTACACACACACACACAAGACACACCGTCACGTAGAGTATTTACGCAAAATTGTTAGTTACACACGTACGCCCACACTCATTCAATCAACTTTCTTCCCTCAAGGCAAGATAAAAAAAATGCTACTGAAATAACGACAAAAGTGGGGTTTCTTTATCATTCAACTCGTTTACTGCATATATATATACTCAATATCGTACACTACTGTTCCAAGTTCCAGTTGTTGTGTGTTTAATGTTGAAGTATACCATGCCTATCACTAAATAATACCATTGTATATCGTCTATCTATATCATGCACACACCTTTCATATACCTTATTGGAATAGAGAATGAGTGAAGGAACACCAGAAAGGATGAAGGATTTTCACCGTCAGAAAACGATAGTCTCGATGGAATGCAAAAGAATTTTTTCCGCACGTGAAAAAGAAAAGTTGCTTCATTTCCTTCTCATTTACATGCATCGTCATCATCGTCCCATTAGCTATTTCGAACCCCCAAAAAAATAGTAAGAAAGAAATCCCGTCAATACCACTCTCTCTGTCAAACTTAACGTAACAGCATTCTGCTCTGAAATATATACACACGATAACACGATATACCCTCAAACTCACTTTTAGCTTGACTCTCTCTCTCTCTCTTTGCCATAAATGGAGAGAGTAAAAACTTTACAATAACCATCAACATCATTCCAACGTAATATATATAGTATCTTCTCAGAAGTCAATAGCCAGGAAGGCAAAAATCACCCACATTATTTTTTGTTCCTTCTTCACGTCTTCCTTTTGTCAATGAGCGTGGAATAAAAGTGTAAGAATCTTACCAAACTCTCCCTTTCTTGATTTTTTTTGCGTGTGTATATATATACGTAAGTTGTGAATGTGAGGCACAGTAAAATAACAACACTTTTATGGAAAGCACGAATTTTTTTAATACACGCTTACTTTCTTACCAGAAACAAGAAACTTTCAGCATTACTTTCAACGATCTTTCTCCTGTTTACGCATTTAGATGTACATACCTACAACAGCAATATAGCAATATGTTGTATACCTATGTACATATACCTATATTACAAATATTATAGGTTCATACATGTCTGTAAAATGTAGTTTCTCTCTCTTAAAGTTCATCTCTGAGCTGCTGCAAGAGCATCAACAGACAAGTCAGAAAAAAGCAAGTACCCATTCCACAACAATAATGTGTCCTGTTGTTACTCCTCTCCCAGTTATTTCCTTAACCAGACGGGTAAAATAATAGGAACATGTAAAAGACCCCTTTTCAAGACTCTCTTGGGGCAAATAGGTCTAATCATATCATCATATATAACCAACTAAAGTATCACTAAAAGTTGTTGTAAAAAAAAGTATATAAACTTTTGGTATACCTAGTCTCAACATGCATACTTTTTCCGTCACACACACATGTACTTTTTTCATTGAACTATTTTTTTTTTCTACATAAAGTACCAATATGGCTTGCGTATTCATTGTCTTTTGTTACCGAAAACAAAAATAAATAATGTATACACAATGTGTACGGGTTATTCTATGTATATTAAAACTAGCAAAAGAGTATATAGCATGTTTATACGTTGCACTTTGAGAAACAAAATTGTATCTTGAGAAACTTTCCTTTTCGACTGTCTCCTGTTCCTCTCTGGTCTTATGCAGAGGAAAATAAATGGGGAAAAGTGGATTATTACAAAATGTATATAAAGGACCATTAAAGCAGATTTCAGTACATAAAATAGCCTTCTTGTTCCATTTCTCACATGTTAAACATGTGTATATTTTATACACAGTACGAGCACTAGGCTACATATTTGTATCTAATTATCAACATTAGTATCATCATCATTATCACCATTTTCATTAGGTTCTCCCACTTGAGAAGTAGTAATAAGTCATTATGCATTATATTGTGCATTTTCTCTGACTGTCTGTCTGTTGTGAGTTTTAAGGAGTCAATGATTCCATAATCCTGAAATGTGAAATTAATTACTGACAGACATAAAGTGAATGGAAAAAAATGCTGTAAAAAAAATTAAAGATTGTGTATCTCTCAACACTCACACAGTGATACACACACAAATACACTTTATGCAGATAAGTAGACGTGGAACGTGAACAAAACTGTCATCAGTATTCTTGTTTCTCTTTTCGGCGTCATGTTTAATTTGAACTCAAAGGAAAAAAGCTGCAAAGTGCGAGACACGGCTGCTCTACGTTTTGAGAAAGTCAACTCAAAGTAATGTAAAATATGTGACAACGGTAATAATATTATCACCTTCGCCAGACAGAGTTGTCTTGATGGAAAACATGAAAAGATACACATAATATGTTGTCATATATGTAGGTATGTATGCTTCAAAATCGACGTATCATATAGCCAGAAGTAAGAAATATAACTGTAATACCACCTTTAAAATTCACGCCGAAATTTTTGCAATTTTGCACGTACACAACATAATATGTGTAATAGCTAACTTTCTGCATATTTCGCAGAACAGATTGTCATATATACCTGCATGATATTATTATGCACAAAAATGTACGTAAAAAAATTTCTTTTACGTCAAGTTGTCCTTGTCGTCTCCCCTTTTCCTTCCTTATTTGCATGTAACAACAACAGCGATATGCATATGGGAAAAAAGATAAAACAGTCCAGAATTCTTTTCCTATTTTCCCTCTGTGTGAGTGTACTTTCCAGCAGTTAGAGAATGTGCACTTTCACAAAAAAAACTTAAATCGTGAAATCTCTCTCTTTTTCTTTTTTTCATATCCTCGCGCATCCACTAAATTTCACCGTTTTCTCTACTTATTTTTCTAGATTCTGCATAAAAGTAAGTCAAGTAACTTTAGTGGAACGCCAACGACCGACCGTCCTCCTTTTTTGTACGTGAGCCGTGAGCCTGGTGGATATTTTACTTCTAATGTGGTACAAGAACCAGAAGATCTTACTTAAGTTTATGGTTCAAGTGTTCTCAGTCGTCTGCTACTACTATATACATATATGCTTTCTCTGTGAACTAAACTGTGAGCACAATAACTCTTTTTTTCCCGCAACATAGTGACAGCTGCTGGTGCAATCTCTGCAATTTTATTGACAAAAAAAGGAACAAGATGAAGATTGAGACGCAGTGTATGAGCGAACACCAGTTCTTCTTCTCACGTACCAATTTTTGCTCCATAAGGTGAAGGTACTCTCACTTGATCTACAAAAAGCTAATGTTCTACAAACATACCACCACTGTACGTACGTACATGTACTTTACACACATTATCCAGTAAAAAATATAGCAGAGAGCTGCAAACGTAAATATAAGGGTCACTAGCTTATACTTCTTTTCTTTTTTATCATAGGTTTGTGTTGTTTGAACAAAGCATGCACAAAATATGTTTCATTCCTTTGTCATACACTTTAGCAGACAAATGACAGTAGTACGTTAGTGACATGCGACTTTAGCTTAATGTACTACTTAGGCAAATATACGATATCCGAAATGTAAGAAAAGGAAACTTTTACCATGTGCTTTTACTTATTACTATGATCATACTTCCAGTGTCGCTTTCACTATAGCAGACATATTCCGGCTGACTAGTTTTATATGATTTGATGGTGCTATTACACAGGGCCAGAGAAGAGAGCAAAAAATTAACTATCTACATACATATATCTGAGTGAGAAGAGGAAGAAGGTATACAGCGGCGGCTCCATTTTCATTTGAAGTTCGGACATGGTACATTTTCTTGGCACGATGATCAACAATGTATGAGAAAATATTATAGGTATGTAAAAGATGAAAAGAGTTGTTGTGAGCGCAAAAATAAATTCTTGGAGGATACACATAATATTCCACCATGCTAAAAATACATAGAGGAATAAAGTGGAAGATGAGTGGCCTATTTTTCCTTCTTTTTTTTACCTAAAAATGTACAAAAAAATGCAACATAAATCCAGAGCGTAGGAGTATCCACTTTGTTAAAACTATGTATACTTTGTTCTACTTATGACTTTATATTATGTATTTCGTTAGCTTGCCATTTACAAGGAGCAGCATAAATATAGCATCAGCATCCTCATCAGTGGAGGAAAATACTTCATAAAAAAACCACCAACAAAATTTGATAACCTCACAAATCTTTTTTTTGCTTTTGTAGTGTGGCAGCAACAACATCAGAAGCACAATTCGTTTTAAACAAGGTTGCATTTTTTTGTGAAAAGACATCTACACACAAGACAACAGTAGAATGTAGTACTTGGTGGATTCGGCATATTGTGGGTTACGACCAAGCTAATATTGTAAACCTAATTTGGAGCTTTTTACTCTCTCCTCGTCGCCGTCCTTTTTTTACACACTCACTTATTTTCTCAGGCTTTCTGGAAAAGAGAAAGTAAAATATACGAAGTATTTACGCGGATTTTTTTTAGTTTTCTCCCTCTCTCTTTGGTTGATAGTTGATACACCACATGAGAAACATGATAATGTAGCAAATAAAAAAGGTTACAAACCCTGTGGTACACATAGCTCCAATCGTATCAGTACAAAATAGCAAAAAATAAATCATATCACAAAAAAATCCCCTATTTAGCCTGAAGAATAGCAGTAGTAAAAAGAGACCAACAAATAAAATGAGTTTACATGCAATAAAAGTAGGGAAATAGGAACAATAGAGAAATCTTCATGAGGAGAACTAGTTTCTCATGATGATGATTTTTGCTGGCAAAATAAGAGAAAAGAGAAAAATCCTGACTGTAGAGCAAAAAGCCAGAAAAAAAAATGGAAAAATGTCTATTTCTTCCATATATGCGAATCGACAAACTATATACGCACAAAGCACACAAAGATACATAACATGATACTCACAGCAAAAATGGAGGATGGTATGGGATAAGAGATGATGATGCTCTACCGCTAGCAAATCTAATGAAATTACTGATGATGAGACGATAGGGGCCACGTAAGTAATATCATCATATCATATCAAGCAGGTAGTATACCTAAATACATATAACAACGCTTTTACTATTTGCCATTTGCACGGTTATAGCTCTATTTTTTCTTTCCTTTTCCTACTTTCTCATCTTTTTTTATATGAAATAAACCTTTCTTTCTCTTTTTTTCCCCGAAAGTCCCAAATGTGACATTCTATAACTCTCATAGAAAAAAAATAAATCCGACGTAAAAGTATTCTTTTTTTTATAGAACTTGTAGTAGTAGTAGTAGTGTATCAACTAGTGCACTTTGTGCCCTTATGCCTTGTGATAAATACACACAGAAGTTCTTTTACTATTAAATGTACTAGCTCTAAAAGTTGCAATTTTGTGTTGATGGAACTGTTTGTGTCTGGTGTGTGTGTGTGTGTCTACATGTATAATTTTATGTTGTTTTTGATACTATACATCCATTCATTCTCTACAACACCGCTATCATTGCTACTTACCAACTCCAACTTAAGTACTCTTACACAGATTATTATTGCAGGTAATATTATTATACCAACTTACGTAAACGACTGTGTAGAGAGGAAGAACATGAACCGAAACGTTTTTTTTTCTTCTTATCTTTTTATTATATATTTTTGTTCCCTTAAGACCAAAAGAAGAAAAGGTAAGCTAGCACGTAATACACCTATATTATTACTTTTTTACCTTTGAATGCTTGCAACATACATAATCTTTTTTACCTTTCTCTCTGTTCCAACAACAGCTATAGGTATATTTTTATATGATGTGTGTGTGTGTTTCTATAGCAGTGGAAGTAAAAAGAGGGAGAATAACGCATTGGGGCAGAGACGAGATGAGGAAAACATAAAAATATAATGGCAGCTGTAATCGCCTTTCCCAATCTTTTCCCTGTCATTATATATCTCCTCATTTATTGGAACAAGAAGATAATTTTCAGAAATTGTCTTTTTTTTCTTCTTTTCTTATTACCTATTATATTCCAAGGTAGAAACAAAAATTGTGTGTACCATCATACCTATCTATGCTAGTAATATCTGTAATATATCACGTGTGTGTTATATACTTCCAATTTACTTTCTCTCATGATTTGATTCATGTGTGATAAAAGTTGCGTTTTGTCTCTTTTACCCTTGTTCTCATGGCTGGCACGTATGAAATAGGATTATATTCGTTTTGCAAAAAAATACACAATGAAATTTTTTGCAACGTGATATGATGATGTATGTATCAATAATATACTTCTTTTATACATACACAAATGCACGCTGCCATAATATATCTTTTTGTTACAATATGTTTTCCTTCTTTCTTTTTTTCTATCTATGTCATCGACAAATATCAATATAATAAATACATATTATCTCGTGGCGTGGCGGTTCTGTGTGCCATCCCTACACTTTTTTTTCTTATACCACCACCACCACACTCCTGTGTGCTTTATTGCCTTTTTAGCTTATTTTTGCTGACGTTTTAATGGGGTAGGATTTTGATCTCGTGTGTATATATACACATAGTTTATTATTGGACCAATGTAGGTCATAATAATAGGGCATCTTACGATCACATCTTCATCATCATGATCGTCATCATCTTTTTTCTCGCCACAAGAAAGGGATTCAGTTGATTATTATTTTTCTCTCACGACTATACTACCTACCTACATAATAATAATGTTACATTTTTGGATTCTACAAACGCACTCACTCGTCGACTCAGACAGACACAAAACAGCAGGACTATATCACCTTCCCCCACAAACACACACATGTCAACCAAAGTACTTGAGGTGAATGTACCATTATTACTCAATCCTCTTACACTACCATTATCACCACCCAACGAAGACGCAGTTTATATTTACCACCCACAAGGAATAAAAGCTGAAATTGTTTAATCGAAAAGACTCGATCGAGTTCTGAATCCATCCAAGACTTTGAAAATCCCCCTTTTATCAAAAAAAAAACCAAAATAAAAGAAGGGGATACCTATTCGATTCATTATTTACAATAATGCTACGCTTCTTTTTCCAGATAAAAGTTATTGACGTGTGTGGTTGGTATACTCTGCTATCTAGCAAGATAGCTAATTCGATTTGTTATACAATAAGCTACTTAACGCTTTACTTCTTATGTATTAGTTTGTAATGAATGAATGAATGATAAAAGTCTCGGTTTTCATGTTTCTTATAATTAAAGTCTTTGAGAGTATATAAAATAGACATACATACATAATAATATGCATACATGGCAGTAAAAGTGAAAGCACAAAAGTATCATGTCTAAAAACGAACACAAAATTTATAACATGTAACCATATGCATTCATCCATCCAGTAAGGAAACACAATTTTTTTTTACTTTTAGGTTTCAAACAAAGCATAATTTTTATCACACATTTCCTCATCCGAGTGAGAGCGTACATATACTATTACATGAAATTTGCTAGTGACACATCGTTTTAAAGCCTTTTAATAAGAATCATTATTCTTTAGGCATGAGCCATCAAAATATGATCGAGAGAAGAATATTATTATGAGTCTTTATTGTAGGCATCCAAAAATGTAAAAAAATGGTAAAAGGAATGTCAAAACTTTTACTCTTCTCTCCAAAAAATATTCAACGCCAGCCAGAGAGACAGCAAGGAAAATAATGCTAATGACGCGACGGAAGATATTTTATGCGTTGTAATTTTTCAAAAGAAATATCCATATCATCATCATCTATACATGCACTTATAATATATCAACCTTTTTCTCCACCTCAACTAATATATATGTGAAATGTACATTACGACTACTATATGGCGATGAAGATATTTTTTGCAGCATCCTCTTTGATCATTTATATTCGTGTACAACATTACTCTCTTTCTTTTTTTCCCTCCTACTTGGCGGTATAATCGCAGTAATAATGACGATAATTATGATTATTATGGAACATTATACAGTAGTTTTTAACACATCCCCCACGCATACACACACCACCACCGTCATCATCATTAAGTCGCTAGCAAAGCGTCGTGCACTTATGTATGTGAGAATACTACTTTCCACGTTTTTCTTTTCTGTCTGTTCCCGTTGTTTGTGAAGAAGAGAGCAATTAAGATTATATTGCATTATTAACGTATAATATTATCCATCATATACCTTGGTATAAAAAGTATACATCATATATTTATAAAAGGGTATTGTTTGCGACAAATCCTGGGTTGTAAGTCCAAGAAATGATAATTTTGTTATGCTAACCGGACAGCATAACATTACGGTGTAATTTCGAAATATGATGATATGATGGTA
>JAHZNC010001703.1:0-26544 GCA_027744095.1 Zhuqinia jingwanae
TAATGGTCGAATTTCTAATAAATGCTAGTTAATTATTCAATCAACGCAGCGTGTAAATCAGAAAGTAGTTAGGTATTATTAGCAAACCTAGCACTTTTGCAGGAACAAACCATAAAGGTATAAAAAAAGATCTGCGTTGTTACGACTGTGATGTGACAAGTATTCTGAAATTTGATTCATTATTGAAAATGCTGGTGTGTACACACACGTTTTAAAATTACAACTGGAATTATATGGGTAACCTACAACCATGTGCAAGATACATACACACACACTGAAGCGGCAATATAGAGAAAAATATATGAATGTACATACCTACATACCTACAAACCCGAGAGTCAAAGGCAGAATTCAGACCAATTTGTACAACACATTGATATTATAAAATATGCAAATGATACGGTTTATCTGGTTTAAACGATTGTACAAAAGCGCAGCATTTTTCTTGCTAAGCATTATTATTTTTGTCCTTAAATACACCTTGTACATATGCACACACAGCAATCCAATACAAAAAAAAGTAACACAACACGACTGCCTGCTTTGCTGTTTGATTGCTTTTATATCAATGAAATTATAGATCTGTTGAGTATAACATACTCCATTTCCCTTTAAGCGATCTGATCTGATCACTTGATTTTCGCCATCATCTCTCTCGTATACATATACCAAGTGCATGCATACCCATGCAAACTAGAGCTTATATATTATGCCACTTTTCCATGCTCAGAAATTTGGTGTAATGTTAAATGTTATCTTGTTATCCACAAAATATATTTCAGTTTATTTTAGTCACTACTCTATCGTCTCTTTATCCACTTCCATCTACTATTTACATGTGTGCACAGACAACAGATGCAAATTTACAACAAAACCACGAGGTAACATGATAATATCGTTTTAATACCATCGGCGTCATGAGATGATGATATAAGAGCATCTGCATTGCACGTATGTACAAATTACAAAACCTACCTCTCTGATAGTTTGTTGTCTTCTGTTGTTGCCTGCATTAATTCTATTTATATTTGGATAGATAAGTAGGTATATGTATCAAATATTAACAACATCGCCGCTCTCAAGTGAACCATTACATACGTTGAATTGATGACAATGCTGCTACTTTTTGACCTTGGGTTTTCCTTCCCATGTTCAAAAATTAATTAGCTTTGTACGTGCTAATGTTACAGTATACAAGATACAACCCAAAGGACGATGCGTTATAATGCAATTTGTTGGTTCAACAAACGATTTCAAGTGAGCACCACAACTTTGCAAGCTTTGGCAAATTTTGGTGCTCTTGACACTGTATTTTTTTTACTACCGCAGCAAAAGAGTATATATTTTTTCCCTGCAACAGTGAACAGAGAAACCCACATAACTGCTCCACTTGTACTTGAGATAATCCACATGTCACTTATGTGCACATCTGCAAAGTGCAAATATTTGTGAGGACGATTTAAGGACAAACGAGGATTTGAAGACTTATGAGAGGGCGGAATAATGTACTGTAACATAAACATTAGGCTTCTCATGCCATTGCCTATAACTACTGCTAACTTTTTTTTTACTGGAGCACTTGATTTTTTTTGTCCCACTTTTTTAATCCCTAATGTCAACTTTTTCTTCATCTCTTTGTGTTAAGTATTACAAATTCACAAACAATAACGACCCAAAACACACATTTTATTTTGGAGAGGTTTTTAAAATGGTAAATGTAGCTTGGTAGTAATGACAGTTTTCACCAATATATAGAATATACACCTATTATACTGGGGACACAAACTTTTTCAATGAATGTGTATGTGTATATCTGTAATGCCGACACTGCGTAGTCTACGTCTACATTCGTAATAATAACCATGGTCAATCAACATCATCTTTGTGCAATCATCAAGATAATATTCCATTGTCATTATCATGACCAATCCGAAGGACAGCCAAATACGTGATTCTTGTGCTACAACAGAACAGACCTTTCATTTTACCGTGGGATAACTTTGTTGTCATTACTGCTCCAGCCATTATCATTAATATATATACAATATACATACCTATGCTATTTGTCCCTGCAAATATCTTCATATAACAAAAATAATGTATTTTACGCATGAATAAACTTTAAATGAAAAATATGGAAATCTGCAATGTCAGATACCAATATAGAGGTACAAATATATATGTACATACAAGTACATACATGACGTCTGGTTCCGCACAAGACGCATAAAACAAAAAAAGCATCAAGTGATTTTTTTCTTCTTTATAGCACATCTTCATAAAACTTTGTGCTTGTCATCCTCTTTTATGCCCGAAACAGAAGTTTCTGGAGTCCCAATGTGTACTGCTGTACAACTTTGTACATCATGGTAAACTCTTTTGCGTCTTTTCTCTAAGAACACACAAAAAAGGATTATACAAGTCAACCAGCTAACATAAAACGATAAAGGATGATTTTTCTCACTGCACTAGAAATAATCTTATTCTTCTTGATAATAATCCGTGTTGAAAACAACAAACTGATGTCATATATAATATCCTTTTGGAATTTATTTTACCATGCATAATGGCAATAATGCACATATTCAACATTGCATAATGTTCACAATACAGAATAATGTTCTGTATTATGTATGTATGTATGTACGTGTTGTTTTTTTGTATGGCCGGATATTGTTTTTCAAACAACTCCAAAATTGAAAGAATCTTGCTTCGTCATGATGTATAATACCCAATGAACAATTCAGCTACAGATGCCCTTCAAGTAAATATAACGTCATCATCCTGCTTCTATTCCCAACTCCAGCCAAACTCAGGCAAAAAGTGTCTTTGGGAAAAAATGAAGCAATTTCACAAAGAAAAACTAATAATGTTATGGAATTTTTATACATTGAGTAGGATTTTGTGTTGTGGGTACTAGAAATTCTGGAGAAAAAAAATTGTAGATAATCTGGGAAATTTATATAAATTTCATGGAAAAAGAACATTAACCACAGAAATCGCAAAAAAAACATGTTTTTAGGACAATTCCAATTTTTCAATGTAATCGATTATATCTTTACGAAATAAAGTACCATATAATACCCTATATATGTAATATATCTGATGGTTGGTCAACCAACTACACATTTCAAGTTTGTTAAGGATCAATGATCAGCAAATCTCACTTACAAGAGGAGATGACTTGCACATAACAAGATATATTTTGTTGAACAAGAATTTCTTGCCAAGAAAAAAAATCAATCAAGAAAAGGAGATTTAATCATTCTGGAAAATTGCTGTGTAAGCAAGAGCTCATCCAAATACAATTTTCTGTAGACGAAACTTGAAATGCATCCTGTTGTTTGATAATGTGGTACAACACAGCTAAGCAAAAAACTAAAACTCAATAATGTCCCATGTTTCCATAGTAGACCTGTAATTTACTGCTAAAACTACACTGTAAACCACGAAACCAACATCAAAATTATTATCTAATGGTACAGATAAACGTGATTGACGGGAGGATATACCATGCTTTCATTGTGTAAAACCAAACAGCTGGAACCAGTGAAGGATTTTTTTTCTCCTTCTCATCCAAAATACCCTATTTACCAATATATGTAAAAGTTTAGGTCTGGATATCTCAACCTCGTGTTCAATATGCAACTTTTCCAGGATTATTATTATATGCCTCGCAAACCACATATGTTAAAATTGGTGGAAAACGTCAATCCACTTTCACCACCGCAAGTTGTCTATCCAAACTCTTTTGGCCATTTCCCAAAAGAAAACAAGCGAATGTATCTTCAAAGTATGTTTTTTTTGTACAACTCAATTTAGCCACTACTGAGCTTCTTACAAGTTGTTATGCTTAAAATTTTTGGAATTGTGCTAGACTCATATGGTATGTAATATATGACGTATCATAGAACATGTAGTTTTCTAAATAGATGATATCTTAGTGTTAACACCATGATACCCAATATTTTTTATTACTCAAGGGAAAAATATACGTTTTAATTAGCAACAAGCAATAATTCTGTCATTTCTCCAGAACATTTTTCCTTCTTTATCAAAGAACTAGACAGAAATAACATCACCATCAATTTAAGAAATTGCTTTTAGCATTAGAACAAACAATAGGAGTATGTACCAAAGTATGTACACATATTTACGTAGCATTTATACAAAAAACAGCGCAAGTGTACAATATGATTACAGTAAAAGCCCCAGTAGTCCATTGCTCAGCAACTGTAACATGACATGACATTTCAATGGATGAGATAAGAAACGAGCTCCAACATTTCTCTTCAAGTTAGATTTCAATGTACACTTAGCTTGAATAGAGCTTGGCGTTTTGGCAACGCCAACTTGTAGTTGTGTGTCCATCAAGAGCATAAAAAAAGGACCATCCCATCCCACCAGCAGCACATAAAAGCTTTTTCCCTACTTGTAATAATGTAATTCATACAGCACACAAATGCATCGTGATACAACATAATACTTAGTATATAGCATCGTACAACGTACGTGTTCACACACACACACCTATACTCACATTTCACATGGTATACCACCCGGAAGAACAAGTTAACTGCCAAGCTGGATTATTGACCATGACAGGAGGAGGAGATGGAGAAATGGAGGAAAATATATCTTGTGTTTATTTGTGCATTAAGGTAGTGGCCCGGATCATTATGTGATGTTAAATCATAGCTCAAAATGCAGCTGTTGTGCAGTTTGAATTTTTAGCATGAAAACTGATATTATAATAATATTCAATATTTGTTTAGCTTTTGGTTGATATCTCTGCACAACACGTGTGCATCGTTTATTTTCATCATCAGAGATTTGAATACTATAATGCAATGGGAAATGAAAATGAAACACTAGAGGTTATCACATTAACGAATTTTTAAAACTCGGTATAGACGGCATTGTTTTCCATAAAAACATTTTTGCTGGTTGAATAATAAACTTTTGAAATAAAGCCAAAATCCAAAAAATGTGTACATTATTAAAATCTGGCATAATCCAAGTGAATTTTCCAGAATCCCGTCTGAGTCCCATTTTTTTAGTCTGGTTCAAAGCAAAAAATAGCTTTGAATAAATATGCAATTTTGGAAACGAAAGACTGAATCTCTTTAAAACATCTCTCGAGTCCTCATCTAACTCCTATGCATGCTACCATTTTGCTATAAGGGCAGTCTGCCTACACCACTGCACTGGCTGAAGAGCGGGTAAGCCACAATCCTCAACGGTCGGAAAAAAAATGAATTCTCTCAACTTTAATCGAGACACAGGCTATGAACCATAACCATATACATACTCCCCCACACCCCCATCATCATGTCCATTGCCATCCTGCTCGAGAGTCAGGCCACCACCACACGACCACCACCACCACCAACGCATATAATTTTTTTTTGTATGCCTACTTGCACCATATTATGTAATATATATAGTAGCACAAAAGTCGTCTCAAGTTATTAACTATGAATAGCTAAACAACCTTTTCCTTGCTAACTAACTACATAAAAGCGCATGCTGGTAAGTGGTGATAACGAGTTTTTTTTTGTTAAAACTGCTGCAGTGGCGGAATAGTGGTTTTGGGGGTTTTTAGCTTGCGCCTATGCTCAAAATCAAGAATCATATAATCAAAAACCATATGGACCAATATGGACTACAGCTATCAATAAACTGTATGCTCGCCATGTTTTGCATTTGTACAGAAAACTTTTGCTTCTGAAAACTTTTCATGTCTACTAAAGTGTAAAGGTTGGGGAGCCCAACCAAAAATGCAAGTAGGAATGCATAAAAAATACATATGACGATGAGGAAAGAAAGAATGGAAATTGTTTTCTTCCAGAACAAGTCAAGTCATTTCAGCTTGACGACGAACAAACATAAACACTACTGCTACTACTACTGGTGCGTGCGGATATAATAAAGCTGCATGTTGTTGTATTGCAAAGACATCATCATCCACATGCGTGCGTGGATTACGCACTACACATAATACAATGAAAAAGTCATCAACCCCAACGTTTTATTCTTCTAGAGTTTCCTTTCCGTAGACACTATAGACACAAAAAAAACGTGCATGCTGATTATGTGGTACCTCCTTCCCCATTCACAAACTCACAAAAATGTGGTGAAATGAGTCGGTGAACGTATGCTTTATGTTTGTATGAATATTTATACAACCTCTACTACTACTGATGCTGACAATGAGTTAAGTAAATATAAAGAACGTTCACGCAAAGATCGCAAATGTTGTGAATGGATCGTAACAAAAAGCTATGATTATGAGCTATTATTAAAATAAACAACTTTTTTTGAGAGAGAGAAGGAAATTAAGACTATGGTTATTGTTGTTTCTTTATAGTTATGCTTTTTTTATTGTGAGTGAGTGAGTGTTGAGATATTTTCATTTTGCGTGTTACCCAACAAAAACGAAATCGGGACCAATTGGCTATCATTATGTAACATGTAGTATTTTTCCACTGGAATTAAGCAGAACAAAGACATCAACTCTAATTTTCATGCATGTTGTATGCATACAACATATAACTTTCTATAAAATGTTCAATATTTACTACTTTCATATTTCAACGCTGAACTTTCAGCTTGTTCAAATTTTATACTGATTTTGAATTGTATGTGTAAACACTAACAAAACTGTAGTTAAAATGCCAATATCACACGTGAAATTTCAAATTCTCTACTTGGCTATTCAAGAATAGTAGTGACAATGTACTCTCGTGCGTAGTCTTATTTTGCACACGAGTAAATTAGCTCCATGGATCGCGAGAACTTGAGACAGCTGCTACCCCCATGCAAAATCAATTTTATGATCAATAGCACTACACTATGCACTACACAGCAGCTGGTTTAAATGCTATTTCTATCTTTTAGCTAATCATTAGTTTTGCAGAGCCCCTTATCTCCATTCATGTTCCCTTTCTTTCAAACTTCACTAGAAATGCTTGCAGGTGTCTGGCATTTCCTTTTCACCCTTTTTTATGTTAAAAATGTTAGGTTGTATACAGGACAAAGGCGCTTTCTTTTTCTTTCTATTCTTCTTTTTTCATTTAATTACAACAAACTACATTACAAGTCACCCAATCTAAAGAACCGTACTATACTTTTCCTTTCCACTTGCTGTTTCCTCCAAACTATATACAATTTCATGTAACAGTCCGAAAAAGGAAGCGAGCTTTTTTTTACTTAAAAAACTGCAACAGTAGTAATAGTAGTAGTGTCAATCGCGACAAGCAGACTTTTTAGACAGAGACGGAACATACATGGTAATCTGATAACAACGCAAGTAAAGTAACCAGCAGAAAAGTAAGTCGTGCGTGTATTCTGGACACGCGTTGGGACGTCTCACGCGAATGCTAAATATTTTAATGTTTACGTTTTAAAAACTCTTGCTAAACGTTGCCATATTATTATATGCGTAGTATAAGTATAACTTTAGTATAACTTTGTGGACTCCTTTAAACAAATCAACACATACAACGTCGCATAAATACATAATGTGCGTATTACAACTTTTCTGTTCCGTACTTTTTTGTTGTAAAAGTTCTTATCTCTTTAAAAACTTTCCGGGATAAACTTTGATGTCCTGTTTGAGCTTTTTCACATTTTGCGTAATAAATTGCAAACACTAAGTATGAGGGCAGATGTGTGGCTCGTACCTTTGCCCAAAAGCTGTCAAAAGCATGTCATCGAAAAGGAAATGAGTCATTCTGCGCACGTAATATTGCCAACAATAAACAAAACATCAACGTGAAAAAAAATCAAATGAATGCACATGCCAGCTAGTTGTCCCAATGACAGCGTGATGTGAAAAAATACTTGTTCAGTTTGCTCACAAGAGAGATAAAATTATTAAAAAAATTTAGTGAACGCATTAAATGGTTCTTAATTCCAAATATGGAAAACATCTCATTCACTTTTTTTTGCTGGATCTTTTAAAACTTCAAGCATGATTTTTTTTCTGTAAAGGTTTTATTTGTTTGTGTGTGCATGTTTGTGAATGAATGAAGAAAAAAAGTTTATTGTTATTAGTTCTTAAAGAGCAAAAAAGGATGCTACTTTACTGCTTTTTATTTACTAGACATCCCCTGGAGCTATTCGCTTTCATTTATATGCATTTTGACTGTATGTTTTTGTTTGTGTACATTAGAAAGAGGCTCAGCAGTTCAAAGAGAGCAGTGTCCAGAGTTCAGTAGAAAAGGTCAAATGCATCCTCATTTCTCTCTTTTTAGACTGCTTGTTTTTTTGCAGTAGTTTTTTTACCAGCATAATAAAAGTAGTTCAAAAAGAAAAATCACTTAAGTGTCCAATATCATCTATCAAACACAACGAAACTGTTTCTCACTTTTCACATCCTCCCTTATGTCATGGCATGCATTCTAACAAGTAAATATGTGCACTCATTCATATACTAATGTGCATGTGGGAGGAATAAACAAAACCTTTTGTAATTTTTTGTGAAAGATGAGACAACAGCAGCAGCAGCAGCAAAAGTTGTGAGATTATTTCGAATATCTGAAAAGGTGGTGCTGTATTGGACCTGCTGCTCCCATGATAAATTTTACTCACAAAAAATAAAAAAATGAAACGAATATAACAATTTTTTTTTTGAGAAAAATAATACAAACCCAGCCTGTATCCTGATGTATTCGATTGTGCCCTAGAGAAAGATTTTATGTGCTCGCTCGTATATCGTACATTTAACGAAACCAACAAACTTTGGTCATAACTCATCGTAAATCTCTCTCTCTTTCTGTTATTCGTCGTGAGCAGTGCAATGTGAGTAGAAGTATCTATGTATCTCTGCCTATGGGTATAAGTTTGCTGTACGCAGGGTAAATGGATATAGTATTATGTACTTAAACGATCACCAGGATTTTCTAGAGAGAGAAAAAAAATCTTTACAAAATAAAATCCCTTTTCTGTTTTGAGTGCGATAGCAGCCATGAGCACGTCTAACCTAAAGATGTGATATGATATTATTATGACATAAAAATATGCTTTAGAATACATGAGAAGGGAGGATTATATGAGGATGATGTGCCATATAATGAGCATATAATGACCATCGTCCACCATTCTACAACGAAACCACAGGATGTTTTGTGTATATGACGCTGCTGTCATCATTTCTTCTTCTTTGCTTCAAAATAGTTAATAATAATGGGCATTGTTGTAATAATCGTGTGTTTATATGTACCTATAAGCGTGTGACTTGTATACTCTATACGTAGCACATATATGGCCAGTTAGTTTGGTAATATGAGAGAGAGTATCAATGTGCGATAATCTTTTCTTTTAAAGATCCCATTAAAGAAGTATTTTACCTTTTGAAATGATCGTAAGTTAGTTACAAGAAAAACAGTACAGGACTACAAATGATCATCATGATATGATGGCAATATAAAAGTTGAAAATGAAACAATATAAAACAGCTATATATATCCTTTTTAAACTGTCCATTAAAGAAGGTACTAATGGGTAAAACGTGCTTTGTTACAAAGGAAAGTCTTGAGTGAAGAGGAAGACATGCATGCACGCAAAAGTTGTATGTGTGTTTATACAAAGGTATACTTTGCCATCGTGAATAAATGTGTAGTAATGTTACTATATCCACTGATTTTTCTGATGTTGTTGGTTTGGTGGATTATATATCTTTTGTCAAGAAAAGAGAAATAGTCAAGTTATTTCTGTTATTTTATTTTTTATTTTTTTGTGCTTGGATTTTTCCACACGAAAGGAAACTTACAATTATTATTACAACGACTGTACTCGGCTGCATATGACTGACCACTACAATATTACTAAACAACACAAGACAAAACAGACGGTAAAGTTCCCAATAAAAAAGTAAATTGGTAATCACAACAGCTCATTAACCGACTTTTGAATTTGAATTAACATATGAAATTTTGTGTGTTTTTCCCATCAATAACTCTAAATGTAAATTGGCAGTCGTAAAAACTCAGGTATGTGCCAAGACACACGCAGTTGGTAAAGTTTTTTTTATAGTCTCATTAAAGAATATAAAAGACAATTTCAAGTATTTAATGCAAAAAAGTATTGAGCATACATTATGTACCTACACTTCTTTAGCAATAAGTTGATCCAATGAGATGGAGGAATATCATATCACTTGTACTTGTTCGTGTCATGAGGCTTTATTACTACAAAAAAGTGAGCTCTCTAGACTCTACTCAGGGATCTCTTTTCAATTCTTTTTAATTGGTTGCTTATTATTTCTTCTCTCTTCTCCTCTAAACTATAATGAAATGCTAAGATTATTAGTATTATTGCGTCCTTCAGCATTCATGGACGTCCCATGACATTCACTTCTACTACTTTGCTATTAGATATTATATATACACCGTTAGTTAAGATGAAACAAAATATTTTTCCTGTTTTCACTGCTGCTGTTGTTGAAATGCAATAATACAGAAATGCGCAAAATTTCTGGTCTTTTCGTTGTTTTGACTATTCGTGCATGAAGATTAGTTACATTTCTCCTATTAAAATATGATATCAAAAAGAAGGTTGTTATTGCAGCAGTAATTGGAAAATCACGATGTATGAGGAATATTTTTTTCTTTTAAAACTTTACCTTTTATGCCATTTTCGCACCATAGGGCACGCTACCGAAGATTAGTGCGGATCACGTATAATAGTTACTTTTTCTATCGTGTACATACGCACGCGCACTGCGTTTTCTTATAACCCCATAATATGCTATTATTGATACACATGCCATGCGAGTTTCTGTAAAGTCACGAAGAAGGTTAAACGAGCTCAAGAATGACATGAAATTCTATAGTTTCAACTTTAAAAACAAACGCATTCTAACCTTGAGCCTTTAAGAGTTTCTATGTTTGTCTTGCTGTAGGAGAGAGAATTTCAAAGAATCATTTAAACTAATGATATCATTTGCTCAATCAGCAACAAGGAGAATGACTACTACTTTGTATAACATATTCTCGTGGTTTCTTCTCTTCGTCGTTCCAAATTAGTTAATAAAATTACTTGGAGAATGCAAATTGGGTTGTTATGTGAAATATGCCCTCTTGTTTTGTCACATGCTCAAGCCGGAAATTATGTGTCAGCTTAAAAAATTTCCATTTTACAAAATATAAAATATATTTTAATGATTTCAAGGGTAATTAGCATTATTCTGACTTGAAGTAGCAGTGCAAGATAGGTAATTACTGTTACTTATATTTTAATTGTATACAATTACCTGTCACACTTTTCTAACTTTTTATTCGTTTTACCCCATTCCACTCAACATTTAAATGTAAGAAAATGAGAAAACCTTTGATTAACGTTTGATATAAATTTTCTATATATTCATGATGATGATCTTCAATAATTGCCACTTGATTTGCTGTTATTCTTCATACCTTGAATTTCAATACCTTAAAGTAAAATACTCACATTACACCCCATGCTTTATACACTGTTTTCACAAACTACTGTTATTTCATCACGATACTTTACTTAAACACAGGATTTGAATACGTAATTGACAGTTCCCATACGTGTCATTAGTACTTGGTGCACGCAATGCCGCACATGCACAAGATGTGAGTAGTTGGCATTCAGTTGGGTGCGTGAACAACAATTCAGAATTTAAAAGACGCAGACGGGAGCAAAACCACAAAACGAAAGAATGATTTGTGGTGAAGATGGTTTAAGACCAAGATTGTTTTTTGTCTTTCTTTTTGTTGATGTTGTTGATAGAGGTTAACATCAGCATCTTGCAAATATCTACGTCGTTATAGTGTGGTGTTCATTATGATCATGATCATCCACACAAACAAAAGGAACGAGAACTCTGATTGTACGGTTCAAACCAAGCTGTACAATTTGCAGAGAAGAATGCTGTATATGTCAACACCCACGCACAAGGCTACTGTCACAAAAAACGAGGCACAATGGCACAAAAAATATTTATTAAAAAAACGGAATGTTTGTTATATGTGCATATTTGTAGTATGTACATGTGTGAGTATATAAATGTACGTACTTCAGTAATGCAATTTCCAAATTCCAGAACTGTCAAAACAAATTTTATGAAGAGGAGACGGCAATGATGAGATGAGAACTGATCAATAAGGAACATGAAAGCATTGACAGCGAACTGACAAGCTCGCAGCCGAGAAGAAGCACAAAATTTTGCATATTGCTATGTACACACAAATTCCTTTTACATCCAGGCAGTATAAGCAGACAGTAGTCAAAATCAGTTCGAGAATTCCAAATGAATGCCAAACTTTTTCTATTTACACATGGGTTCTCAACNAGACAGTAGTCAAAATCAGTTCGAGAATTCCAAATGAATGCCAAACTTTTTCTATTTACACATGGGTTCTCAACTAAAACTAGTTTTTCTTGTGAAATTCTTCTTCACAGTAGTACATTATCGGCATTCGACATTGAAGAAATCAAGCCCGTTTGAAATTACACACAAAGGAATAAAGGTTTTGACCACACACGCGTGTGTGTGTGTGTGATCGGGATGGTGATCAGATGGAAACTGAAAGCAAGGTTTAGAGATGCACAGGGTGTGATATATTGCGCGTCTCCAGTCAAGAATTTTTTCTTCTATTCTAGCAAATGAAGAAAAAAAAGGTTACATTGCAGTTTTCAGTATACTTACCTAAAGTTCCTTTTTTTCTTATTTTACATTCTTTTCTTCTTCAATTTGCTGGGCTTTGAAAGCTTTTTATTATGAATGTATGTTGTTTGCTGTTGATGATGATGATGAGATTTTGTAGTTAGGATCTGAGGAATATCTAGCATGTTTCTAGTATACTATAAGAGCAAGGAGTAGTAACATTTGATTTATGAAAAATGCCAAATGCCAATGAAATATGAAACATTCCCTTGCATATACTTTTCAAAAACAAGGTAATTCATGCTCGAAAACGAAATCATATTTTCCAAGCAAAATTTCTTTTATGCTCTGGCCACACCACTATACTACTACTCATCTCACTACACAGCAGTCTCAGCATCACATATTCTCTCATGCATGCTTGCTTTTGTATGCGAGTGATTGGAAAATTGGAAATCAAATTACAAAAGAAACCAACCTGCTTTGCCACGACGACCTGCATGTTTTCACGGTTTTTTTTGTGTTGTTGATTGAATAATACTTGTATTTCACTTTTATATGAAGGTATAATAATAATGTACGCTAACGGCAATGCAGAGTAGCGGGAGCAGTGTATCGAAATGTATAGTTCAGAGACCCGAATATTATATGCATTCAAAGGGATTATTGGAAGGTGATGATGACTCGACTGTGCAATTTGGCTCTGTATTACCAAAAGGCATAATATAGCCTTTCATTGAAAAGTTAAAATTTACAAAAACAGACAAATATATACACATAGTATCATAATACCCTTTAATATAAGATACATCATCATCATCAGTAAAATTCAAAATAATCCCATGCTTTCTTTCTTTTGAGCTCTGTCATATTGAAAATTCAACTTAAGCCATGATAATGATACCATTTTCCATATTATGAAATGAATATTACTTTTATATACAAAGATAGAAAGATACATTTATATTTTCGGGGCGAATTACCTCCTCACATTTCACTTGGAAGATATTATTGTAAATACTTGGAATTGCCAGAGGAGAGGAGATGGGAGGAAGGATGCGAGTCCGGAAAGCAAATAAAATGCTTTTATTTTCTCTTCCTCGACATCATTTTGAGTTTTCTGGTCTCATAATAAAATTGAAAGCTTCTTTTGCAAAGAGACTTACAACAGCAGTATAATTTAACAAAGTACATTTAAGACTCTGTGAGTTACCTAATTCCATTGGGACTTGTGACGATGAAGACATAATGAATATGGAGGCATTTTGAATGTTTCCGCTTTAAAATATACATATGTAATAGTGATGATGACGATGATACTTACTATTTGGTAAAAAAAACACGAAAACGTATACCCAGTCTTATATCTTCATTTCTTCAATAGGAAGTCACTTTGTTATTCAAGAGTGTGTTTCCAAAATAAATCTTCAATTCCAATATTTAATTCCCCGCTTTTATTGCAATTTTATTCTTGGTTGGTGGGAGCAGCCCATAAAGAACACAAACACACGCAGCGTGAGAGAAAGAAAAAGGAGACAAACACACGCAACGTTATTATTACTTGTCGTTACAGGAAATCTTTAAGAGTAAATGATAAAGCAAAATTGTTTATTAGGACTGTTGGAATGAGGAAGTGGAATTGGAAGCCTAGCTTAGTTTTTTGTGTGTTGTTGAGAAATGCTTCATGAAGTAGCTATATGCTTGTGTGTAGGTGTGTGTGTATAATTCCATGAGTCTCTTTTGAAGTTAAAGTCAACATGAAAAAAAACTGACAATTTGTTAGCCTACTAGATTGCAAGAGTCACAGAGCAGAGGATTCATTCATTCATACATGTAAGAGCATAGCACATCTCATCGTCGTTGTAAACCGAGAGTATAAAGTACATTTTTTCCTCACATTTCTCATAAATCTCTTGCTCTCAAGAAGATGTGTCACGGATAGTCTGGTGGCGGTGGTGGCGGCGGTGGCACTATATTTCTTCTTGTATCACGTTTAATGGAAACTGAAGCCTTTTTTTATAAAGTAGGGTACCTCTGGTGATAGGAGACTCTATTTTGTGTGCAATCTAAAATGTGTAATCTTCTTGTTTTCTCCTCCCTTGAACAATGATTTTCTGTATATTATGGCAATTGAGCTTGAAATGAGGCACGGATTGTTTCAAATGTGATTGGTAAGTAAAACGGATAGGATTAGGTGGAGGTACGATATGTTTATGTATGAGATAAGAAAAATACAATGGATTCCTTCAGGAAATGTATCCGCATCACTTTTTCATTTCTCTCTCTCTTGCACTTTGTTCTATTCTGGGTATCGTCATATATTATCATATCATTATCATCATCATTACGTATGCACATAAGCATGTATTATGTCCGTTTGTAGGTATATTATACAGCACTGCAAGTACTGACGTTTGATATCGTAGATCAACAAAAAGCCAAAACAGAACAAGATGGAGCGAACAAAAATAGCTCAAGTTTTTACGACTTTTTCATAGAGTCTCATAAGAATGAAGTTAAGGTTAGGTATGTTATGTGTGATGGCTTGCACTTTCTCCATTGTTCTTCCTTTTCTTTTTAATAACGAAAAATTGCAAAGTACATTGTATTTCTGAAAAAGATGGATCCGTTTTCTGACAGCCTTTTATTATAATAACGTAACTGCATCTTGAGTGAGAATAGGCGGTTGAATCATAAAAAAGCATGGAATGGTATAGAGTAGTATTGAACACTTTTTATTTCTCCATATATACAAAAGCATGATTTAGCTTTGAATCTACTTTCTTCTCAAATATTACAGCTTTTTTCTAGGTGAAACTGGCACAACGACCGATGATGATTATTATGGTGCAACCGCAGACACAATATATGTAGTAAACACTCCAAATTCCAATTTTATGAGTGCATGAGTACGTATACAGTATGGTTGTCTATAATAAAAAGTAGTATCCGAACCAAAAAGCGTGTTTTTTTCTAGATGACAACAGCAAAGCGCATAATAAAGTATTTCTCGCGAAAAAAAACGTCGCACCATGTAGAACTCGACACGACCCTCACTTCTTTTATATACTTTCTCGCTTGCAGCAAAACCAAACCAAAAAGAGAGAAAAAAATACCGGTTGGGTTTGTATTGGAATGTTGAATGTGAATATATGTTGTAGTATATCAGTGATGGCAGACTTGTTTTCTATTTCACTTTCTTTGTATTTATCTGGATTTCTGCAATAAAAATTGCTGCTGGGGTTTGCTTTCATTCCTTTCTCTTGATTTACTCTCAAATTCACTTATCAAAAAATAGGCATATTATATATTCTTTTAAATCACGTCCACATATGCACTAGCATGATTGCGTTTTATAAAAAAACAGCTTGAGTTTTCAAGTCTAAAGTTTATACTACCATTTGTATGATAGATACTAGAATGGATACTTGCAAGTTCAATGGCTTTACTTTAGCAGAGGACTTGTTCGGGTCAAGAGAGCTCTTCTACAAGATGTACCTACAACATGCACATTACTATGCAAACTTTTCTCTTGAAAGAGGAGAGAATATTATGTCGTCTTGAATTTATCGCGATTTTTGATTTGATAATGAATCTGAATGCTTGACTTGAATGAGGTATACCAGCAGAATGAGTGACGATAACTATGTAACATGCTTAACAATGGGATTTACATAATGGCAAGTGCGTGTTGATGTCATGCCAGAAAAGCAGCCACAAAACTGATTGTCCCACAACTTTCTTTTCTTTTTGACTCAATACGTTGGAGAGTGAAGGACAGCACAAAAAAAGACAACGAAGAGATCATTCGCTTTTTCTAAAAAAAAAGATGAGGAAAAAGGGAGAACAGAGAGGAAGGGCACAAAAAGTTTTGGCAGAGTTTCTACACAAAAGAACCCAAAAATGTGCCCAAGAGCTTAACAAGCTATAATAAAATGTGTGGACTGTGTGTGTTGTGTGGAAGGACAGAAAGAAAGAGAATAGAAAAAATAAAGCTTCTGACAATTCCAAGTACCGCTGCTGATGATGAGTGCCCAAGAGCTTAACAAGCTATAATAAAATGTGTGGACTGTGTGTGTTGTGTGGAAGGACAGAAAGAAAGAGAATAGAAAAAATAAAGCTTCTGACAATTCCAAGTACCACTGCTGATGATGTTGCTTTTGAGCTACACTATCACCACCATCACTGCCACCACGAGAATACTTGATACTCTTTTTTTCTATCTCCTCTTTCTCTCGTAGACTTTCTCTTGTTCCACGTTTCTTCCAAGTTTGAATAAAACACTACCACTGCAGCACACACACACACACTTCTTTCCTTTCCTGCTTTTTGGTCGAAAGCAAGTGGTGAAATGAAACAGGGAACGTGGCTTTCTCCCATTTTATACCCCAACCAAAAAGAAACGACCACCAGCACCGCCAACGCAATGCTTTCTTTTTACAATCATCAACACAACAAAAAAACATGTGCCTACATCAACTGGATAGATATATTTAGCAGATTTACAATGCACATAGTATAGCATATATATATATTAGGACCAAAGACTACTAAATCCACATTCAGACAGAATACTACAGCCACTTCCTACATATTTTTTTGTGTATCAAAGTATTGTCATGTGCTGCTGCTGCTGCTTGTGCATCCATCCATAAGTAGTATAAATTGTTCCGGAATATAGCCCCTCTTTCATTCTTCAATGTCTATACTACTGCTTGTTCTTGTATAGGTATGAATTGTACATTATTTCCTCATCCCCTTTTCTTTTTCTGTTGGTGAAAGTGAAATTGGGGAAAAGGAAGAGAAACAATATTATTATATTATGCCAGTTCATATAGCTAACTATTTTTTTATAATAATAGTATAGTCTACAGACAGAGATGCTATTGTCAAAATTATAAATGGTGTGGGGAGAAAAGGAAAAGTAAAATGCTTTTACGTGAAAACTGCGCAAAGTATTATATGACTGTCAAAATCTTTATTATTAATAATACAAGTTTTATATTACCCGACCAGGTTTTGCAGATGAATTGTAGTATCCTGCCGTAGTGGAAATCATCAACATCATCATTATATACCTTTATAATATGTATGTATGTATATTATGCATATTGCCGCAATATAATAATCCACAAATATCACTTGAGAGTGAAACAGATATATACTTTCTACATAATAGGTATAGTATTATACACAGTGACTAATACGAAATAATAATCCATAAAGATGCGAGATTTTGGGGGAAATATTACTTTTCTTTCGATACTTTTTTTTGCTTGTATGCACAAGTATGTATATACCTATAGGTGCTGTTGCGAGTGAAAAGGATTAAATATAAGAAGACAAAAAATAAATTGTTTCTTACTCAAAATGTGTCGCCGTTATTAGCACTAAATTACCAAGTGGTCATAAAAGTGAGCAAGGAGTATTTATAAATAAATCTATTAAACCTCTTTCACTATATGTTTCTCTGTGAAAATCTTAATCTAAACCTCTTTGTGTAGTTGGCCGTCTGTTACTCCACTTTCCCTGAAAGGTTAATAGCTCATCTCATTTCCACTCTTGTCGTAGAAGCCGTCTTGTGACGTTCTGCTGGTGGTGCTGAGAAAGGCTTATATTTATATAGCTTCCTCTTTTCTTTTCCACAAATTCAAGTTCCTTCTACTACTCAACTCAATTGTCAGTTTACACACACATTTCCTGTGCTTGCCCCATATATTATGATAATATTATTGCCCTGGAACGTTATTTTTCCATGTAAATGATCACTATACATGATATGCTGGTCATTCACCAAGCCATGCATAAATTGTTATCCAAGTACTCATATGACTCATATATACACACACGCATACTTGAACAATGGCTCACATAAAGATATTCCCATACTTTTACTAAATTTGGCCTTCCTGAAAGGCCAGCATTCCATTTTCCCCAGGAGACGTTTCACATTTGCGTACTAATGCATTACTGTGCATATGATTTCTATAGTAGCTACTATACACACACGCGAGGCACGCTCACCTACATTTTTACCAAAAATCTCATTTACGTCAGTTTCTTGACCAAAGGGAGCAAATAATGTTTTGAAAAGTACACGTTTTGTACCTACCTAAAGGATACATGAATTGGGCATGGCAAGAGGTAAAGCAAAATACTTTACCAGCAAACCATATTACCATTCTTTATTTTATCATCATCATCATCGCCATCATCGGTTTGCCAAAATGTCGTCATTTTCAACATGTACCCACACATATATGCATTACACACCGCACACATGTATTATGATGAAGATTGTATTTACGTAAGACATTTAAAAATCTATAATAAAATGTTTTTATAACTACTACTTATAATACTCCCATGTAAACGACGTCACTGCTGTCGTATACCTCAAGTATACACTAATGTATATTTTCATGTTATAAATTAGTATAGACATATCCAACAAGAATATTCATTTATTATCACATAAGCCAACATATTAGTGCCAGAGTTTTTTTTAAGCTCACATACTAAGTTTTTATGTTTACCAAAAAGATAGGAAGGTTTTGAAGTTACTAGTACAGGATATGGAAGATCTATCTTTGCCGGTCTTTCTATTTTCATCCTTCCTTGTCTAAAAGTCGTTTCGATGAAAAATTAGTTTTTTCATGCATGTAGCAAATATATTTTAACGTAGAACTGCATGCATTGAATGCAACCATCTTAGGAATTTGCAAAAGTATCACATTACAACATTCCATTTATGCAGCGAAAAAAAAATGCCAATCTTAAAAAAAACTCTTTTTTTATGTTCCAATAATAATATTCAAATTGCTTCAACTTTTACTTTTTTTCTCCCACTCTGCATGTATCCTTTCATTTTTATGAGGAATAGTAAAAATGCAATGAATTTGACGCTGTTGAGGAAGGAACAAATGTTGGCTGTTTGTTGGATTCTTTCGACAACAGCGTGAACATGTACAGAACAGCAACTGCAAGAGAAAAAAGTCCAATGTGTTTTTGCACCCTTGTTGTTTGCTTGAATACATTTGAAAGGGAAATATCATCTTTTGTGATGCGGTTTTGGTTGCTTTTTTATTATGGGGCCCTGAAGAAAAAAAGAAGAAAAAAAGAAAGACTGAGACACAAGAAGAATGAAATGTCTTCAAAGAAACATTCTTTCTTGGGATGTGAACAATATTGTACCATGTATTTTTTTTGTCTTTTTGTAAGAATATTGATCTTACACAGTTATATGCACACGGTTAGAACTCTATTTTTTATATTTTTTGTCTGTAATTTTTATATTATACACACATATATGTACTGTGTAGTATACAACATGCACCCAAACGCACGCCCCCTCCCTCCCTACTATACACACTCAAATCAATAGCTTGCACGAGTTTCCTCCTCGCTTATCATCATACATAATCCCTTTTACGGTTTCCTTAACCAAAAAGCAAAGGAGAATATATATTTTTATAGCTGGTGCTTGTTGTGCATAGCCAGTTAGCCAAGTTAACCATTAAAAATAAAAATACTGCTGCTTCTCATCCTCTGCTTCTGAAGAGGCCAGCAAGGTGCGTATGAAGCTCACAACAACGTGTACGACCATTTCATTTTTATTGCATGGCCAAAATTAAACGGGTGATAATATATCATTCATTCCATCGCCATCAAAAACTGAATATATATTCCCTAGGGCACTTTTGCTTTCAAAAGGTTTGCGTAATACATACATACATACATAAATGCATAAAATATAATATTTACCATGTACATACATACATGCAAAATGCACACTACTCCAGTAAACAAGGCATTTCAATTTCACAAGCACTTGTGTTGTAGCAGCAGCAGTAGTAGTAGTGGAGGAGGAGGAGGTAAACACAGCAGGAAATTGTATTACTCATACATGAATGGTTTTGTAAGGTGGAGAGAGCTCAGGCCGACTGGGTGAATGGCTCACATGCCTTTTTCAGATCCCGTGAGAGAATGTGCGTGAATAAATACGTTAGGCTCCCAAGTAAGAATTATCCCATCATATTACTATGTCTGCTGCTGTAAGCCTTCTTCCAGTCATGTTGCGATAAGTACACTTTTTGTCATGAGTCACGAGGAATAGCATATTGCATCAACAGTAAATAACAAGAGTAAACGAGTTGCGTATTATGTAAAAAAAAGTAACGTTTTCAAACATGAAAGGATTATGGGCACACACAAAACGCACATAGGTATATAAAAAAGTATGAGAATTATTTATAGAGCAACTTCCGTCTCTCTCTCTCTGTTTTGTCATTCATTCAATATCTAATGTCAAAATATTAATAGTAACGATCACTTTATTGGAAAAAGGAGGTGGTGGGAAGGTCTTTTTACCTTCCGGTCTTCTTGAACTTTTACCTCGATGGGCGTCTGTATGGTCTATGTAGCACAATAAATTGCTCGATTAGGCATCAAAACCGGAATTCCGAGACATACCATTCCACTCAAAACATTTATAATAAATTCCATAAAAAATGTATTTTGAGAGTTCAGAGAGAAGGAGGTTTCGTAAATGAGTTTAGGTGTGGTGGTCGTGTCTCAAGGAGGATGGTTCCAATCAAAGTTCCACTCCATTGAGGTGAAGTGATGGTGTGAGGATGAAGGATACAATATATACCATTCCAATGTTGTAAGCCAGGAATGTGTGGATCTGTTGACAGGAACTTTATAACCTGGCCGTAGAATGAAATTACCTATGCAAATACACGTACACTGATGGCCAGACTGACTCGGGAAAAGATTAACCCGTGTTACACGCTGTTCTTAATAATATAATTTTTATGTGAACTTCAAGCTATAATAATATATCCGCGTAGGTATGCATACTGGTTCCGCTTCCATAAACCATGAAGTAGTAAAGAAACTTGGGAAACCTGGAGAAGTCACTAAAATGGAGGAAAAATGGGACTGTGACATGAATTGATGTGGTGGGTTTTCCACAAATTGTAATCTAATGAAGAATGGCAAGAAGAAGTCTATAAAATTCCTTTATGAGTGGCACATAAAACTCACTACACTTTCTGATATTATGTGCATAATACCTACTTATATAATATTGAAAATTGCAAGTTACATAAATGGGCAAATATTATTATTATTATGAATAAAAGTTTGAGCAGAAAAGCAAGTAGCAAAAAAAGCTTGATATATGGGTTGTATGAATTCTTTCTTCAACTTCCAGGGCTTCTTTCTTTATTATAAACGTTCATCAAAAATGTTTGCCTGTTTTCAATACGCATTTGCATTTTGGCAAGAGTAAACTTTTTTTTACCAATAAGGAACACGAAGTTAAAAATATTTCTTGCATTTTCAAAAAAGCCTACATGAATTTATAGATACCTTGTAACCATGCATGAATTACTACTAGCAAGCAAGCAAGAGAAAAACAAAGGTGCGTTTATTTGTTTGATTAGACAAATTAAATAACTTTGTTCCTCTGGTGTTCTAACCTTTCTTCATTACGCTACTCTGGGGACTGGGTTTCCGTTGTTGATTGTTAATATTAGCTTTTTGACCACCACGATCGCCGTTCCCGTTACTGCCACATTCTTCCCCAGTAGCACGGATAGCTCCACTGCTGCCACCAATGTTTTTGAAAGTATCCTTATTATTATTATTATTATTATTATTATTATTACTGTTGGGTAACAAGGTAGGAGAAGCCCCAGTAGCAGCAAGAAAGCTTGACGAATTTAATAAGGACACGTCTGACAAATCTGAGCACTTTCTCTCAGGAAGAGCACATGAAACGCAAGAGCTCTTTCCCAACAGTTTTTTACTCTTCAGAACTTGTTTCTGAATGCTTTGGTATATGGACTTGAGTCCTTCCCTGCTTTTCTCCCCTTCGTGGTCGTCGTTGACGTTTACTAGGCTAATCGCAATCGGATGAAATGTTGGACTTGGAGTAGCACTACTCCTATTACTTTTGATGGTCCTTCCTCCACCACCGGGAATTTTCTTTTTCGGAAAAAGTTCAGAGTAAATCGTAGTAGCTGTGGTAGTAGTATCTGGTGTGGACGGGGTAGTAGTTGTATCGTGTTTATAATTTGGATGTACTGCTGATGATGAAGGTATTATAAATGTTTCTTCAGAAGAGGCACGCTTTTTTCTCTTCTGTTGAGGACTTGGCTCCTCCACTTCTTCCTCAGTCAACCTTCCTATGTCTCTTGAGATTGGACTCACTGCTCTTCTAATACTTCTTGTGCTGCTTCTAGATGATCGTATTAACCGGTCTTTCTCAGGAGAACGGTGCTTGTTGCTGTTATCTTTACCTTTCCCTTCTACTATTGCTTCCACTGCTGCTGAGCCGACTACTAACGCTTCAACCTGCCGTCCCTCTTTTGGGACACTAATACTTTTAGGCATATAGACAAACTGGTAATTTCACTGGTGAAAAAAGGGAAAATCTTGGGAAAGCAGTTTATAGTATATGGTCGCTGTCTACTCTTTCGAATAATGATAATGCCTCAATTTTTCTCTCTCATAGAGTCTTCAATTTGTATACAATTTAGTTTATTTCATCTCTTTTAAAGGGAATATACCGCTTCTGCTGCTGCTGCTATTATAGATTATATTTTCTGCTCACGTTCCCTTCATTCCCTTTTGCAGCGAACCATTTTGACCTTTCATTTTTTCGGGAAATTGCTACTACTACTACTGTGCGCAGTTGTTGGACTATTTTGTGTGAGAAATAAATGAAATCATCCGACTGGAGATGTATTTTTTTTAGTCAGTAGAATACAATCCATATGTTTTTTCGTTAAGGCTTCTTTATTTTTTGGGCCAATTGCCAGAGTTTACTGAGAAAAGAACAGCGGCAGCAGAGAGAGAGAGTGGAGCTCAAAAAAATAAGAGAGAAACGTGAGGGAAACACAATGGCACACACACGGTTTGTTTTTGTTGTGAAAGCGGATGTGCTGTTGCATTGACAAGTCGGACAAGGACGAACAAAAACATTCAAAAGCTTTTTTCCTCTCTTCTTCTGCTGATCCAAACCCAGTGAAATGGAAGAAATCATGAAACTTTCTTTCGGGCCTGGTAAATGACTCCTAAGCAGAGAATCATTTGAAATCGATGAAGTGTAGTAGGAGCAAGGTGTGTATTTCGCGTGATGATAGTAAGGCATATATGTATCTATAAGCACGTAAATATCAAAATATTCTTAATGTAATGTAACACACACACACACACAGTTTCAGATAAATTGATCAATATAACTTTTCACTTTAAAAACAGTATCAGAGACGAAGAATGTTTTCTCACAAGAGATTGTGCTTCTTGTTGTTTGCATGTATAACTCTCCCATTACCGTTTTCACTTGTACTTTCCCAAACTTTTTCCTCGGATGCGCATCTCATAAACAGATAAAGCATCACAACAATACAGTCACGATGAACAATGCATTTATATTTCAAGAGTCAAGTCTGTCTGTGTATTACATATCATGTGTACCTAGTATGCTGGTTTCTATTACACATCAAGTCATTATTAGTATAAATATTACAATGGAAATCATATATAGGATCCCTTTTCGCAAGAAACTTTCCAACAGCGAAAAAACTTTGAATTGTGTTTGTTTTGTACTCTCAAGTGAAGAAAAGGTATAATGTGTGAGAACAATAAGTTTATATGTATTTCTTCCTTCAGTTTAACTTTAACTTATAGCTTTTCACACACACACACAAAACATTTGCTGTTTTTGTTGTTGTTGTCGTCTTTAATACCCTTCTCTCATCCTCATCATCAACACGCCACCATAATGGTCATCATCGTCGTCGTCACGAATGAACTGAACTTTCTTCTATAGAATAACTTTTTTGATAAAATCTACTTTTCATTTTCATGAGAGAATCAGTCTGTCAAAAGAAAACACAAAGTACATAAGTACCTTCCTTTCATAACACCACCATCAGCACCAAGAAATGTCTATCATAACATCAAACAAAAGTGATCTTGTCCGTTGGAGGTTCATATAATAATGGCTTACAAGGAGAAAAGAGTGTAAGGTGGTAAGATGTAAGAGGATTTCTCACGGTATTCTTTTGAATATTTGATTGGAGAAATGCTACAGAAAAGTCTTCACTGAAATCACTGATTTCACTACTTGCTACCAGAAGAACAGCCACGCTAAGATTTTAGTAGAGAACAATGGCTAGCAACGTGCTAACTCGACCGTTTCTCCCCTGCTGCTGCAAATCTGATCAAAATTTTCACGCAGGGTTGGGCACAAACAAAAAAACAGTCTTGATTACCCAGTATATGCTTATCCTGATTTGAGGAAAAGTAAAGATAATAAAGTAATATCCATACTTTATCAGTAAAAATTACGTTAGCCTTTTGCTTTCCAAGAAGAGGGCAAAAGTATACAGTTTATATAGTTTTATGCATTGTGACTCACAACTGGCAACAGAGAAAGAAAATACTGGAAACTCACAACGTAGCGTAGGTATAGCTTCACCTGTGTGCACCTGCTGGAGGTCTGAGTGAATATGACACGACATGGGGTAGAGTGGAGAGTTTAAATGAAATAGAATGGTGGAGAGAGTGAGAATATGGAAGGGTAAAAAAAGGAAGAACGCTTTATAATAATAAGTTTATACTAGTCAAAATTACTATTACGAGGCTAACAAATCCACTTTGTTGTGTTGATGATAATATGATCATGATGATGATTAGGATGAGGACAAAAAAAAGTTTCAATGAAAACAAGACAACGACAATAATAACAAACACGAGGAAGAAAGCAATATTTGCAAGTACATAGGATGGTCGTTATTTTTACAATTTCAACAGCCAGACAACGATTCAGATTAAAAAAGGAAGTCCCATAAAAAACCTAACCACTCAATATTTCCCGACAATGTAACGAATGACGTGGCAGAAATGTTGTCCATATGTACTTTGGCATCTGGTTACAATGAATGGACACACACACATATATTCAAGTAGGTATATACATATGTATATTATTTGAGCTGACTAGGAAGAAGGGTGTGCAAATGAAATGTGAAGTTCCTTTTAGGCACGCACGACTTTAACCAACAAAAACATTACAACTTTACTCACAACTCACCACTATCAATCTAAAGCATCTGAAAAGATCTGCATGAGAATACATCAAACTCGACTTTTAAATTTAAAAAAAAAGTACGACGTAACACACGCCTGAGCAAGTTATGTAGGATAATGAGCTGTGTTGCATATTATATTACGTATACTTGCATGGTTTACTGCTTTAAATTACTACAACACAGTAAACAACAACGCACACACACATGGCAAATCTGGTATGTATGATTTTTTTGATGGTGGTATGGAGTAGTGGAGGAAATTGACAAACGTCCACCCTTATTTGGGCATAATATGCACTTAAATCTAATAATGCATGCAAGATAAATTGGCTGAATAATCAGGATGACTCGCAGTCCACAATACATATATAGAGTCCTCCTGTCACAGTCACAAATGTGCGCTCATACAAAACACAGTATTCAAGTATTTAGTTAGACTGCTTTACTTTCAGTTTCAGAGTTTTTGTTCAATTTTGTAATATAATTCCTGTCTTCATAAAATAAAGCAACAGAAAGCAGCAGAGTAGTAGTATGAAAATATATAATCACTGAATAGGTCTCTAGAAAGAGACGGGCTGTTATTGGTATATCTCATTTTGGTAAAGGACAGTGCAAAATGGATGGAAACGAGAGAAGGATATAGTCAGTTACACTGGCATGTCATGTCATGTATTCATTGTGATGTAATATGTCACCATCAATTATTATTACTACTATTACAATGATTGTGATTATTATTATGAATCCCTATTTTTGAGACTAAAAATAAAAAGATTGATTCTCTCTTTTTTATAACAAGCA